>JAVJIF010015570.1:0-107727 GCA_038442645.1 Agave tequilana
TTGTAAGAAATCCTCTTCGGTAGAGGTTCCCTCGGTGGGAGTTGAGATAGTGGAAATCCTACACGGTGGTGTAGGCGGGGATGTAGAGCAAGGTGCTCGAACCTCGAAACAAATCTTGGTGTTTGCGTTTTGATCCATTGCTCCTCTACTCTCTCTCTTATAATTGTGCAAGCATCATACTCATCATCATATCATACTTGCTTGTGTTGAGCATTGATTCATTCATACCATATATTGCTTGTGTTGTGCCTTGCATTTCTTATTGTCATATCTATTATATGCTTGGCTTGATTGTGTGTATTTCATATTGCTTGGATTGCTTGTGTGTGTGTGCCTAACTTATACTCATCCAACAAGAGCTTAACATAGCACCTCAAACCATTTCTAGGGGAATCAAGGGGAGTTAGTCCAGAGCCTCGCAAGGGGAATTCGGCTACACTTGTTGTATTGTATTAGTTTGTGCAAATTTGCATTAGCTTCCGCATTTAGCGCACTTAGTTTTCATTAAGTTTCTTAGATTAGCACTGACACCTATTCACCCCCCCCCTCTAGGTGTTTTTAGGCTTTAGACAAACTCCTTAAGATTCTTCTAAATAAGAGTTGAGGTGCCGCGTTGGCTCTCTTGGTTGAATACTAGTGTTAGCAAACAATCCCCAAGCATATATTAATTAAGCACAATATGAATATCAAGCATGAAAAGATAAGCACAATAATAACATGCAAGATATAAAACAATAAGGGGAGAGAGAAAGAGCAATCGCAAACACAAGGGATTTGTTTCGAGGTTCGAGCACCCTTGCTCTACATCCCCGCCTTCGACACACGAAGGATTTCCATTATAATTGATCCCCCAGATTACTCGGTACCGCAACACCTACAAGCCTCGGACTCTCTAGTCCGTACACACCGCAAGCTCTCTAGCTCGCGAGGCTGCACCTCAAACAAGAGTTCCACACACGAACTCGAAACACCGCGAACGCACTCGTCCGCCTCCTCAAAGAACAAAGATGAACTTTGGTGATCACTACTCTTGATCACCTAAAATCCTCTCACAACAAATCCCTATAGGTAGATATAGCAATGGATGGCTCAAGTGTTGTGTTGAGAAAACAAGGAAAGAGATGGTGGAGGAAAACTCTAGAAAATCACTTTTAAACACTCTTGATAAACTCTCCTTTTGATTGGAAATATTTGCTCTCAATTTAGTGGAGAAAACTCTTTTAATGAAGTAGGAAAAACTGGCTCAAAATCCACTAAAAAAGCTTAATCAAAACAGCCCCCAAATGCCCCATTTATAGAGCTAGAAAAACTAGCCGTTGGGGTCCAGGTGGCCTGCCGGTCGACCGTCCGGTCGACCGGCCAACGGTCATTTTTCAGACCGTTGAGCCAGCGGTCGACCGGCCGGTCGACCGTGGCTAGGATACTGAGAGCACTGCTCTCTGTCCGGTCGACCGGTCGGTCGACCGGGGCCTTTCCAGAGAGCAGACTCTCTGGCGGTCGACCGGGTCGGTCGACCGGCCCTCCTGCCAGAACTGGCGTGCACGTCTGTGCACGTCGGTCGACCGCCCGGTCGACCGACTTCAGACTTCGACTGGCTGAAGCCTGGAAACAGAAATTCTGGGATTAAAAAGTTGGTCGTTTTGGCTTAAATAAAATCCCATAAAATACTGAAAAATCTACAAAAATAGTTTTACCAATATACTTTGATAAACAAACATGCCTGCACAAAATCAAGGCATGTTACAAATAATTTGGACTATTTTTTTAACTTGAAAATATCGGCGCAAACCAAAAACTGTATTTTCCAAAACTGTTTTCCAAACTTCTCCAAATAAAAAAATAAGATATTTAAACAACTTTTAAAGCATAGTGTGTATGGATATGATCCACTACACAAACATGGTGAAATATCTATGTTTTTGACATTAAGCACTAAAAACGATTTTGGTTAAATATATGTAAACATTGAATACCAAAAACCAAACCGGTATTTTTCCAAAATGAAAAGTCTTTTCTAAAATGAAAAATTCTTTTATGTAAACAAAACAAAATCAAGAGTGTGTGTGTATAAGATACTTGAGCAATCCACCACTATTCTATCCTTTACATTTTATCTAAAACAAAATCATACAAAAACAGACCTAGACACAAGTCTTCATGAAGTCTTCACTTGAAGTCTTCTCATCTTCTTGACTTGGTCCAAACTCGATCCAATAGCTCTTTGAATCAAACCGTGCTAGCTCCAAACTTGACTTTAAATTCTTTGTTGAAGCTAACACCTATTAAAATCTTGATCATGAATCTGAGACTAAATAAACACAAGATCGTTAGTATTATAACTACATGGGTTGATCATCATCAAAACTAGAGTGATAGGCCTTTGGGCCAACAGCTTGGTAGTCTTTTTTCTTTCTGAACTTTTTGCTCTTGAATTTACCTTTATTTTGAGCAATGGGCAATCCTTCTTCATATGACCTGTTTTAGTGCAATTAAAACATTTAAACTTTCCTTACTTCAAGAATCTTCTGAATTTTCTTGAAAGCATTGTCATCTCCTCTTCATCGTCATCTGAATTGTTCATGTCTGAGGATGCAGGGAAGGCAAGTTCTTTCTTCTTTAAGAGAGTTTGTTGTTCATCTTTCTTTCTGTCTTCGAGTTGCACTTCATATGCCATTAGATTACCAATAAGGTTTTCTAATGACATTGTTGAGAGATCATTCGCTTCTTCGATTGCAGTTGTCTTCTTCTCCCAATCTGATGTGAGTGCATGAAGGATCTTGCGAACTTTTTCGACTTGGGTGTATTCCTTTCCAAGGGATGCTAAGAAATTTGTTATGTCGGTGAATCTTGTAACCATTTCTTAGATGGTTTCATTCTCCTTCATTTTGAAAAGTTCAAACCTGTGGACAAGAATAAAAATTTTAGATTCCTTAACTTTATTTGTGCCTTCATGTGTTACCTGTAGAGTGTGCCATATTTGATTTGCAGAAGTGGTTGTTGACACACGGTTGAATTCTTCTTTGGTTGAGGCACAGAATAAAGCATTCATCGCTTTGGCATCAAGATTCGCATTCTTCTTTTGATCATCACTCCAAGCGGTGTAGTTGGTACTCGGTTTGGTGTACGCTACTTCTACTATGTTCTATAGTTCGTAGTTAATCGATTGCAACTAGATTTTCATTCTACACTTCCAATAGTTGTAATTGGATCCGTCAAATAGCGGTGGATGTTGTGTAGAATGTCCTTCTTTGAATTGTAACGAAGGAAACTCCGTTGCCATCCTTGTAGTGTTGTTGACTGGGTATGCAGGGCTTGTATGCCGGGCCGGGCTCTTATACCAATTGTTGGTCCCGAGATGATGCCAATTGTAGGATCTAGAATATACGTCAACACTCAAACAAAGATATTAGCGTTACAGAAATAAAGAACTTGCAATAAAAGGAAATTAAATCTCAGAAAGTAAAACAAACGCAAACACGAGAGATTATCCTAGTTCGGTTTCATAACCTACATCCAGTCCTCAAGCCACCCGCTTGAGATTTCCTTTATCCTTTGACTTTGTACACCCAAAATCAACACCTTGCACACCACTTGACAAATTTCCTTTGCCAAATGTGTACAACTCTTCTTACAATCAAGAAGAACCACAACACCTTGTACAAATTCTCTTCAATCCGAAGACGCTCTTGTACAATGCTCCTCTTGAGTGATTACAAATGATCCTATAAGCCTTGAATCTCTATGTGATAGTGGACAAGGGCAATTATAGGTGGACTCTTAGAAATCTTAACAATAGAGTAGGAATTGGTGAAGAAAGAAAGTGGAAATACGTTTTCTAAAAACCAGAATTTTGACAGAGTTTTGTTCAGAAAACTTTTGATTTGGATTGGTGTTTTTAGCCTAAGATAACAACCCTATTTATAGCTGAACTCTATAGTTAGTTAGGGTAGTTATTAGGTCAATGTTGAATATATAAACGTTGGATAACGTTAGATAAAACACCAGAAAACAGAAACTGTCCAACAGTCAGAAACTGCAATTAGTCAACTAGGGGTAGGGGGTTAGTAGACTAGGTTGGGCAATTTACACTGGGTTAGTCGACTATAAAAGGACCAAGTCGACTAGGTCAAGATTGAAACACAGGACAAGTTTCTGGAAACTGAAACTAGTCGACCAGAACAATGTATAAGTCGACTACATCAGGTTATTAGTCGACTATAAAGTCTGTTAAGTCGACTAATAGTGACAAACAGAGAGTTGGCATTTTTGCAGGATAAAAGTTAGTCGACTAGGGAAAATGTCAAGTCGACTATACCATGTATAAGTCGACTATAAATGCTATAAGTCGACTAATAGGGCTATGATGTGTGTGTGTTTCAAGACTTTTAACATACTATTAACCATTACAATACACATCAATAGTAACTCTCTTGGGAAGTCTTGAACATGTAAAACTCTTGAATAGGTTTTGAGATAGAGCTCCAATGATATGTCTTCAAAAATGTATCATCAAAAGCAAGTTCCAACAATTTGAGCTTGTTATGCTTGTTGAGCAAATGGAAGATTATCACCACATGCTCATGTCTCTTATACTTCATTGTTCTGTCAGAGTTACCCTTCTTTGATCGAGTTCCTCCATATACTTCTAATGCTGATGTATCGAAAAATTTAGCCACTACATGGATTTTGCTGTTGATTCCCTACCTGCTTTTGAGGGTCTCAAACTTTTTAGCTGATTTCTCAGCTATTTCGACTTGTTTAATAAGCTCCTTCCAAGTGTGGGCTTTGACGGCTCCCATGCGAACTTTCACTTTGTCGAGAAAATTATGCCTACATGTCTGAAGTAACATAGGCAAAGGCATGCCTACATGGCACATAAGAGTAAGGTTGTGAAACCGCTCTATGTAATCCCGTACAGATTCTCCTCCTTTCTGGACTGTCGAGAGTGTAATCACCTAGAGGGGGTGAATAGGTGACTAGCTAATCTAATGGACAATTAATGCGGAATTAAAACTATTTATGCAAATTCAAATTTCTTAAACTAAACACCAAGTATAACACAAGAGTGTAGCTGGATTCCCCGTGAAGGGCTCTGGACTAACTCCTCAAGATTCCTCTAAATAAGAGTTGAGGTGCGGCGTTGGCTTTTTTGGTTGAATACAAGTGTTCGCAAACAAACGCCAAGCATATAACAATATGAGCACAAATATATATCAAGCATATAAAGATGAAAGCAATATAAGCATGCAAGATATAAACAAGTAAGAGATAGAGAAAGAGAGCAATCGCAAACACGGGAGAATTATTTCGAGGTTCGAGCACACTTGCTCTACGTCCCCACCTTCAACACTTGAAGGATTTACACTAAAATTGATCCCACCGGATCACTCGGTGGCACAACACCTACAAAGCGAGTTCACACTTGAACACCTTGGACTCTCTAGTCCCTTCATTCATTCCCGCAAGAATTACACTCCGCAAGCCCACTAGCTCACCGGGGTCGCACCTCAAACACTGAGTTCCCACTAGAACCTGAAATAATGCGAACACACACGTTCACCTCCTCAAAGCAAAGATGAATTCTTTGGTGATCACAACACTTTGATCACCTAAAAATAATCTCACAATAACACTCCGATAGGATGAATATATCAATGGATAGCTCAAGTGTTTGTGAGAAAAATAAGGATTGAATATGTGGTGGATAACACAAGAAAATCACTTTTGAAAACTCTTGATAAACTCTCCTTTTGAATGGAAGTATTTGGCTCTTAAACAAGTGGAGAAAACCTATCAAAAGAGTAGGAAAAACGGGTGCTAAGACCCCCTTAAAATCTTACTCAAAACAGTCCATATACGCCCCCCTTTATAGGCTAAAAAAACTAGCCGTTGGGGCAAATTTACAACCCAGACGGTTGTCGGTCGACTGGCCCGGTCGACCGCCAACGGTCAAAAATCTAACCGTTGAGCCTCGGTCGACCGGCCCGGTCGACCGTGGTCTGGAATAGAGAGCAGAGCTCTCTGCCAGTCGACTGGCCCGGTCGACGAGGCTTTCCAGAGAGCAGAAGCTCTCTGGCGATCAACCGGGTCGGTCGACCGGCCCTCCAGCCAAACTGGCGTGCACGTTTGTGCACGTTCGATCGACCGACTCGGTCGGCTGACTCCTAACTCGGTCGACCGGACCGGTCGACCGGCAGAAGCCAGAACAGGGAATTTTAAGGATTTAAAAGTTAACTTTTAGCTTAAATAAAATCCCATAAATTTACAAAAAATCTACAAAAATAGGTTCAGTATAATACTTTGATAAACAAACATGTTTGAGTAAAATCAAGACATGTTACAAACATTTTGAACTATTTTTGTAACTTAGAAATTTGGCTCAAAACAAAAACTATATTTTTCCAAAATAGATTTTTTCAAAACTTCTCCAAATACAAAAACAATATATTTTAAACCCTTTTAAAGCATAGAGTATATGGAAATGATCCACTACACATACATGATGAAATATATATGTTTTTGACATTAAGCTCTAAAATAAGTTTGGTTAAAAACATGTATACTTTGAATTCCAAAAATCAAACGGTATTTTTTCAAAATGAAAATCTTTTTATGAAAACTTATCTAAATCAAGAGTGTGTGTATATGGTATACTTGAGCAATCCACCAACTATTCTATCCTTTACATTTTATCTAAAACAAAATCTTAATAAAACAAACCTAGACTTAAGTCTTGACCTTGAAAGTCTTCACTGAAGTCTTCTTCTCCTCTTGACTTGATCCAAACTTGATCCAAAGAGTTAGACTCCTCTTAAGTACTTGATTAGGTCTTGATGCATAGGCTCTTGAATCAAACCGTGCTAGCTACAAAACTTGACTTTAAATCTTTTATTGAAGCTAAACACCAACTAAGATCTTGATCATAAATCTGAGACTAATTAAACACAAGATCATTAGTATTATAACTACATGAGTTGATCATAATCAAAACTAGAGTGATGGGCCTTTGGGCAACAATCTCCCCCTTTTTGATGATAACAAAACTCATGGAGTTATATATGCATGGATTAAAGTAAAGCTTCAAAGAAGCTCCCCCTTAACTCATACATCACAATAAACAAATAAATATGACAATAAAGCACATGAAAACATGCATGCAAACATAAGGAGATAAACATGCCAAAACTCATCAAATTCTTTTCTCTCTTTTGCAAAACAAAACAATATGCATAAAACAAAAATTCCTCTCCCCTTTTATGTATAAAGCAAGGAAAACATGCATATAAACTAAAATACTTCTCCTCCTTTTTGTCAATCATCAACAAAGGGGTTAAAGTAAACACAAAACAATATTCTTCCTCCCTTTTTGTCCGAAACAAGAATCAATAAAGGGATGAAATCAAATCAATCAATAAAGAGATATATGTGATATACATTCATGAAGAGGAAGACGCTAAGTTAACTTCCCTACATATATGCATTACATGAAGAAGGGATGACAAGCCCTAATTCACATAACGCATAATATGCAATGCATAAGAGGAGATGTGAAGCTCCCCCTACACACGTGTATCGCATAAAAAAGAGTTATCAAGCTCCTCAATATAAGATACACTCAACATGAATCTATATATAGAAGAGATGTTAAGCTCCCCTTGCATATAGGCAATTCATATCAAAACATTTTTAAAAAATTTTTTTATAATACTAAAACAAATTTTACAATATCATTTGTACAAAAAAAATTTTATGATACCAATTGTAACTAAAACATATTAAAAACATTTTTAAGAATCCAATTGTAACTAAATAATACAAATTTTGAAAATTTTCTTAGATCAACAAGTCAATTTGATATATCACAAGAATTTTATACCACATGAACTAGGAAATATGTGATACAAAATTGAAATTGAAACTTTTTGTACCAATAGTAATTACCAATTGTAATTGAAACATTTTTGTATTTTGATACTAATGAAAGAAAACATTTTGATACCAAATTAAATTTTCATGGAGACCAATTGAAATAAATAGATTAATAGATACCAATTGAAATATATGGATACCAATTGAAATAAATAGTTCAATAGATACCAATTGAAATATATTGTACATTTTGATATCAATAAAAATACCAATTGTAAAAAAAATACTAAGCTAAAAAAAAATACCAATTGAGAAGTCAATTGAAAATCAAGATTTGAATTAAGCTTAGCATAAATATACTTTGTGCTTTAAACATGTAAATATCTTTTAAATCAAGCACAAATAAATCATGTATATGTATAAAAATGAAAATACCAATAGAAATTGATATTATATGAAATGAAGCATATATATATTGGAAACAAAATATGAGTATATACAAAAAAATATCAATTGAGATACCAATTGAAAATATGATGTAAATCAAGTATATAACTCATAACCAACCACCCTATACATGCACATGATAAGAGATTTTCAATAAGGCATACAAGGCATGGTCGCCCATCCGTCCGCCCATGAAGGGGTAGGTAGGGGTTTTCAAAAAATAGGTGTTTGAAAATATTTATAGTGAAAACACTACCAAATGAAGAATAAATAACTAGTTAAAAGTAATTTTGAAAGACTAGTTAAAGATCGTTCAAAACATGAAATCAGAACATTCATCCATGAAGCATGCTAAAAACACAAGGATTGACACTTGAAATATATAAGACTCAAAATATCTCATGAAAATAATATCATAAGTAAACAAATGAAATGTGAGTGTACCATAATCATGTGAGTAGCATTTTTGAACTTGAGCAATAAGGCTCAAAAACAAATATGAATCTCATTTTATCAAATAAAAATCATGAAAATCATAAAGATTTTATTTTTCATTTAAAAACAAACTTCTACGTATATGTATGATTTTATCCAAAACTAATAATATGCATACATATCCCAAACATAAAAAGAATCTATAATATAAATTACATGAAGGCAAATGACTCATGGGGTATACATGTATATTTATTAGATTTGAATACAAAATACATATACATGAAGTAAAACATGAAAATAGGCAAAACAAGTGTAAATGAGGAAATCATCAAAACTAAGGTATACATGTGCATATAGTGAGTACAAATGAACAATGAAGTGCAAACGTATATGAATCAAATGTTGCTCACTACTTGTACAAGTATATATCCAAATTTGATAAAAACTACATCTAAACTAGTATTTACCATATGAAGCATAAAACAAATAAAACATAAAGATGCTAAAAATATCATATATGAAAAAGCATGTAAATAAAGTAGGAGTTTTAGAGATAGTTATCAACACATGAACTATACTCCAAATCACCAAAACATGGTGGTTGTCCTACCAAACCTCCTTGAGAGCGTGCATCAAATGTATGTCCATCTAGTCCATGTGCATCCACCATCAAGGCATCAACTCTCTTACGTTTTGTGAGAGCCCGCACCTACATCATATACACAAGGTGGGGACTTTGGTACCCATTTTCTTTTGGATCCATGTGGGTTAGTATTGTAAAGAACCCAAACATTCTTTTTAGCAAAATTTAAAGAATTAATTCTATCATAATAAAATCTTGCTAAATGGTTTTTGCGACCGCAATGTGTACACTTGTTCACTCTACTATGCACATGTGTATGAGAATGATCATGGCGTGCAAAATGTGCATATGCATGATGTGGGTGTTGTGCATGAACATCGGGAACTTGTTCCTTTTGAAACAAAAATTTCAATCTTTTATGGTTAAATGCACAATTGCTCAAAGTTGAGCTTAAACAATCAATTCTATTTTTCAAAAATTTAATCTTATTTTGATTAATAGTGGCATGTAAAGCATGGTGAGATTGAGAATCATTGTTCTTTTTCTTTTTAGAAAAATTTTCTTTTTCTTTTGAAATAACTTTTCTTTTTAAAGAGTTGTTTTCATTCAAAGCAACTTCTTTTTGTTTTTCCACCAAAATGATTTTATTTTTCAAAACATTATTTCCTTCACACATGTCATTTAATTTAGAAAGCAAGGAAATATTCTCATTTTTCAAACTTTCATTTTCTTTTTCAATGCATGCAACTTTTTGTTTAAAGGAATCATTTTCTTTTAACAAGCAATCAAATTTATTTTTCATTTTCTTGTTATCCTTTTTAAACAAATCATATTTTTCTAGAAGTTGTTGACAAAAAGATGCAAGCTCATTATAAGACATATCAATATCCTCTTCTAGCTCGGATTCGGTGTTTACCTCAAGGGGGTTATCCCCTTGGACCATGTAGCACACGTTAAAAGCGTCACTTCTAACATCCGAGCTGCTCCCCGCATAATATTGTTCATTTTTGCCAAGGGAGATCAAAGAGTTCCATACTACAAAAGCCGAATTAAGATTAGCAACCCTAGATAAATAATCATCATTTAGGGTAGATCTTAAAGCATGTAGGCTTTTGCATTAGCCTCAATATTTTTGTCGTTTAAACAATAAGAATCTCTAGTAGTGACAAAATAGACATGAATGCCTAGGGCTTTAAGGTATAAGGACATCTTAACCTTCCAAGTTTGGATGTTAAGAATGTCAAAGGTAGGAGGTGACATGAAATCTATGGTGTGTGTAAACAAATATTGTGATTAGCTATAAATGAGGATCTTTAACTCTAGGTTGTAAGACCCAAATCAAGAGTACGTGACTCTGATACCAATTGTAATCACCTAGGGGGGTGAATAGGTGACTAGCTAATCTAATGGACAATTAATGCGGAATTAAAACTATTTATGCAAATTCAAACTTCTTAAACTAAACACCAAGTATAACACAAGAGTGTAGCCGGATTCCTCGTGAAGGGCTCTGAACTAACTCCTCAAGATTCCTTTAATAAGAGTTGAGGTGCCACGTTGGCTCTCTTGGTTGAATACAAGTGTTCGCAAACAAACCCCAAGCATATAACAATATGAGCACAAATATATATCAAACATATAAAGATGAAAGCAATATAAGCATGCAAGATATAAACAAGTAAGAGATAGAGAGAGCAATCGCAAATACGGGAGAATTGTTTCGAGGTTTGAGCACACTTGCTCTACGTCCCCGCCTTCAACACTTGAAGGATTTTCACTAAAATCGATCCCACCGGACTACTCGGTGTCGCAGCACCTACAAAGCGAGTTCACACTTGAACTCCTTGGACTCTCTAGACCCTTCACTCGTTCCCGCAAGAACTACAAACCGCAAGCCACTAGCTCACCGAGGCCGCACCTCAAATACCGAGTTCCCACTAGAACCCGAAATAATGCGAACACACACGTCCGCCTCCTCAAAGCAAAGATGAAGTCTTTGGTGATCACAACACTTTAATCACCTAAAAACAATCTCACAATAACACTCCTATGGAATGAATATATCAATGGATAGCTCAAGTGTTTGTGAGAAAAACAAGGATTGAATATGTGGTGAAAACACAAGAAAATCACTTTTGAAAACTTTTGATAAACTCTCCTTTTGAATGGAAGTATTTGGCTCTTAAACAAGTGGAGAAAACCTCTCAAAAGAGTAAAAAAAACTGGTGCTAAAACCCACTTAAAATCTTATTCAAAACAGTCCATATAAGCCCCCCTTTTATAGGCTAGAAAAACTAGCCGTTGGGGCAAATTTACAGCCCAGAGGGCTGTCGGTCGACCGGTCGGTCGACCACCAATATTCAGAAATCTGACCATTGGAGCCTCGGTTGACCGGCCCGGTCGACCGTGGCCTGGAACAGAGAGTAGAGCTCTCTGTCGGACGACCGGCCCGGTCGACCGAGGCTTTCCAGAGAGCAGAAGCTCTTTGGCGGTCGACCGGGTCGGTCGACCGGCCCTCCAGCTAAACTGGCGTGCACGTTTGTGCACGTCGGTCGACTAACTCGATCGACCGACTCCTAGCTCGGTCGACCGGACCGGTCGACCGGCAGAAGCCAGAACAGGGAATTTAAGGATTTAAAAGTTGTCTTTTTAGCTTAAATAAAATCCCATAAATTCACGAAAAATCTACAAAAATAGGTTCAGTATAATACTTTGATAAACAAATATGTTTGAGTAAAATCAAGACATGTTACAAATATTTTGAACTATTTTTGTAACTTAGAAATTTTGGCTCAAAAAAAAACTGTATTTTTCCAAAATAGATTTTTTCAAAACTTCTCCAAATACAAAAACAAGATATTTAAATACTTTTAAAGCATAGAGTGTATGAAAATGATCCACTACACATACATGATGAAATATCTACGTTTTTGACATTAAGCTCTAAAATAAGTTTGGTTAAAGACATGTATACTTTGAATTCCAAAAACCAAACCGGTATTTTTTCAAAATGAAAATCCTTTTATGAAAACTCATCTAAATCAAGAGTGTGTGTGTGTATATGGTATACTTGAGCAATCCATCAACTATTCTATCCTTTACATTTTATCTAAAATAAAATCTTAATAAAACAAACCTAGACTCAAGTCTTGATCTTGAAGGTCTTCACTTGAAGTCTTCTTCTCCTCTTGACTTGGTTCAAACTTGATCCAAAGAGCTAGACTCCTCTTGAGTACTTGATGAGGTCTTGATGCATAGGCTCTTGAATCAAACCGTGCTAGCTCCAAAACTTGACTTTAAATCTTTTGTTGAAGCTAAACACCAACTAAGATCGTGATCGTAAATCTGAGACTAATTAAACACAAGATCATTAGTATTATAACTACAAGAGTTGATCATCATCAAAACTAAAGTGATGGGCCTTTAGGCCAACATCGAGGAGTTTGTCCATGGTCAGCTTGGTATCATCTTCATAAAATCGGGAGAGGAACTGGGTTTCCTGGTCGAGCCATGTTTTAATGGAGTTTGCGGGGAGACTCCTAAACCAATCAAAGGCTAACCCCTTGAGGGTGCCAATGAACAGTCTGGCCATGATAGCATCATTACCTACTACATTACCGGTTTGTGATCTGAAGTTGTAAACGTGCTAATTTGGTGAGCTCTTGCCTACATATGAGTGCAGTGTTAGTGGCGTTAACTTTGATGGATATGGGACAAAATCTCATTCTAAGGGGTAAGGATGGACTGCCCTTATTTTTTTTAGTTCATCCCTTTAGGCCAGGGATGCAACCTAAACTTGGATGTCTTTGATAACCTCGGCATTGATTGAGGAGCTTTCCTTCAACTTCTCAGTCTTAGGAGGTTCATTGTTGTTGTTCTCCTCTTCATCATGATTGCTACCGATTGTGTCGTCATTGTTCCGGTTGATCAAGAGCTGAGTCAACATGTGTTGTATGTTATCCAATGCTTCTTGCTAGACCTTGAAAGTCTGCTCCTGTGCCTCCACGCGATGATGGAGATCATCATCATTGTTATTATCAGCCACATTGGCTGATATGAACCCTGCCTATACAAAGCTGATGGTGGTGGAGGAAGCGTAGCCGCTGGCTTCTTCTTCATCATTGGACCACTAGAAGTGATGTATTAACGATTCTGGCAACATAGCTTCTGAGGAAGAAGGCTGTTCATAATTATAGGGTATTGCTATCCTGGAGCGAGTGCCTTAGAAGGCACCCTCTTGTTCAACCAAAACCTGACCTAAGCCAGGGCTATAGTAAGAATCTGGAGAACTGAATGAGGGAGTGCGAACCCCTGTCTTCTTTTGCGAAATCATAACAGATCCCTTCCTCTGCCTATTATATTGATAGAGGCAACTGCGAGGTGAGGCACCTTCACTGTCTTCTTCTTTCGAGACTTGGGCTTCTCAGAAGTTTGGACTGATAACCGGTTGAACATCAACTGCTGGCTTGGAGGAGAAGTTATGGAAATTGCCCCAAAACAACAGTGGACAGAATATACCATCACAGGTTGCACCCTGCTTATCCACATTGCGATGGCGAGATGTGAACTGGCTCTTCGGAGTAGAGTTTTCGCTTGTTGCTCAGATAATCTTGGAAGTCTGTGTTACTAGGATCTAACTGATCCAACACAGAGACTCAGGGAAACTGGATGTTAGCCCACTTGGTTGAGAAATCCTGGGCTTAGCCTTTAAAGCTTTCTGCTTAGTTGGAGGCGAAACTAGTATAGCTTTGCTACAAGACTTAGCTTCACACGGCGAAGCTGACATGGCACTTTGCGCTTGAGCTTTGCTGTTGGAGGCGAAGCTAACAATGTAACAAGATTTAGGTTTGCACTGCGAAGCTGTCACAGCACAACGTGCTTTAGCTTCGCTGCTGGAGGCAAACTTTGCACTGTTGTGCTTAACTTCGCACTGCGAAGTTGTCATAGCACAAAGTGCTTTAGGTTCGCTACTGGAGGTGAACTTAGCACGGTTGTGCTTAACTTCACACTGCGAAGTTGTCATAGCACAAAATGCTTTAGCCTCGCTGCTAGAGGTGAAGCTACCATGGTTGTGCTTAACTTCACACTGTGAAGTTGTTATAGCACAAAGTGCTTTACCTTCGCTACTGGAGGCGAAGCTAGCAGTGTGGCGATGCGCTGGCGCTGGCTCTTTTAGCGAAGCTAAATTAGCTCGCTGCTTGACTGGCCTGTGCTAGCGCCGCATGATGCTTTGGCCTTTGCTTCATTGAATGAGCGAGCTTCAGCCTTAGCTCTATTGAGAGTTGAAATGGTCTTGTAGTCAAAAACTATTTAGCTTCGCATGAAGCTGAGTTTAGAGATTTGTCTCTGACTTGGTGCGAGGCCAAATTAGCCTCAACAGAGCTGTTGGAGCTCAGACAGAGCTAAATTAGTCTTTTTGGAGGAGACTATAGCAGGTCTGCGCAACACCTTAGCTTTGCATGAAACTGGATGAGCCTCGCATGAGGCCAAAGTAGGTTCGTACGGAGCCACAAGCCTTGACCAGAGTAGCCCTAGCCAAGGAAGTCCTCCGTGCTTGCGCACGTTCAGGGGGCTTGCACTATCCCCAGAGAGACTTCTCTTGGTCAAAGTTAATGACCAAAGTCTCAACAATAGACCCGAGGGTCTTATAATCGCATTTTGACACAACATTCTCAGTAGTGGAGAATGCTTTCCCAACAGAATCACCATATTGTTTACCATTGATTTAAATATGAGAAACTTACAAAATTTTGAAGAGAAATTACAAATATAAAAAGAAAATTATAAGAACTCTCTTCTAGAGTTTTCTGGGGAAGGTGTCGGTGGAAGTCTGGTCAGCGCGTGACTACTTTGTTCTGTTGATGATGCGAGTGATCGATCCTCGAATGCTATTGCTTAGGAATTTCTTCTCGCCTGGTTCTGGAGATTCCTTAAGAGAAGAAGATCTTAAGGTATTAGCACCCTAAATTTATCCTTGTAGGATTAGAGAAGTGATTCTTTGAATTTTTGAAAGCGAGAGACTCTCTTGTTAGTTTAAGCTTTAAAACCACTAAAGAAGATTTATGCTCTTCAGAAAGCCCTCTTAGACTTGAATTTCTTCAAGACTCTGAGCGCCTACTAGTGGGTTATTTATAGGCTCAATAAGGAGTTATGATTCTGATTGAGGCTAAACCTACACAAAAAATACGGAATTTTAGAACTTAAGATTAGGATGTGCAAGTGCTCAATTCTTACCGCTATAGCGAGTGGCAATGCGGGTCGTGATCCACAAGGAGGGTTTTGCGATAGAAGCGTTTACGTTCATGTATTGAAAACTTTATGAAAACAAAAGCGAAGTTTCTTCTTTGTTTTAAGTTAAGAAAATAAGAAAAGAGTTATGTTAAAGTTAGAAAGAAAATGAGAGATGAAGAAGGTGGAGAAAACCAGAGAATGACTATATACAAATGAATTAGAAAAAAGAGTGAAAACGATCTGGAAGAGGTGGTGATCTATACTAAAGAAATAGAAGAAAAGAAAGAAAGAAGAGTGAAGAAATACTTACCTAGTTTTGATTGATGACTTACCTGAAAACCTTTTGCATGTTCTACCTTTGTTTAGGAGGCGTTCAACGCATAGATCATAAGCCCGAGCTCAGTCCCCGTTCGCATTATATCATCAAGTCTAGCACAAGCATGAAGTGATACGTCTTGAGGAGGAGAACGCCTTCATGAACTATCGTTGGCACTCACATAACATCGTTATACTTGTGCTTTGGAAGTCACTTGTAAACTCAACAAAAACAACGAGGTAAAGTAGAAGAGGAAGACGAAAATAAAGAAAATGAAAGTAAAGCAGAACATACAAATGTTACCTTTATTGCTTTAAACGATGGAAGAAAGGAGGAGGGTACATCGGTGTCACTCTCAACATATGCCTCTCTCTCTTACTTACATGAATCATCATCTAACCTAAGCTTACATACAATTTACATAACAAGAAAAGAAAAACCTAAACTAAGAATTAAAAAACTAGTCTAAATCCTAACTCTGCATTGGCATCCCCGTTCAGTGCAAATACAGGCCTTTTATAGGCAAAACCCTAACCATAAGGATCCCGGGGAGATCGGGGGAGCAAACGCTCCCCCTAACTCCCCAACTTTGCCGCAGAAACGCGGCTTGGGCCGCGTTTCCATGGCCAGGGTGTGGCCAAGTGGCCACACCCTGTTCGTGGGTCTCCCCGGTTTCTTCCTCTGACTTTATCTGGAGTTGGTTTTGCAGTTGGCTCCGAGATTTTTGAAGAAATGGCCGTTGATTTTTGCTTCAACCGATCGATTCTGAGAGGATTCTTCTCAACCGGTTTTCAACCTCTTGATTTTGCCCTGATTCAGTGAGTGTGAATTAATTCTGATTTAATTCAGAATTTTGGTGGGCTTTGGGCTCATTTCTCTTCATCTCCTTAAAGATTGGGCCTGCAAATAAATCAAACAATTAATTAGGACAATGCAGGCTTTTATTCTATAATAAGTATGGACATATGATATTAAATATGTAATATTAGCGACCAATCACACCCCCATACCTATCTTTTGCTCGTCCTCGAGCAAAACAACTAAACTATACTAAGGATTATTAGACCACTTTCGCAAGTCACGCGATTGCACTGAGCATGTGCAACAAGCCGTTAAACCTCTAGGTTTCCCCTAGAGGACGAGTTTTGTCTCGTGAGAGTTTTCAGCGGGTTGCACCCACAAAATCCATAAAGAAAGAGAAATAAAGAGTTAGTATTTTCGAAAGGCATTTTGAAAGAGAAAAATATTTGAAATATAATTGTAAGATCTAAGCAATCTATAAGTTATAGGAAGACTGAATTTTTCATTCCTAAACTTAGTCTCTATTCAAAAATTTGTTATCAATCAAGTTAAGGAGTTAAATTGTACTTCTCATCTAGTCTATTACTTTACCCTAAGTCATATGCACCTTGTGATCGTGAAAATTTTGACTAAGGGTTCATTAACTCTAACTCTTATGCCTTATTTATTTATATATATATATATATATTTTTCTGTGGTATTATTCCTTAGTTTTATTAGGCTTTCTAATCTGCCCATGTAACGAGCCTTTAATCGATGACTCCCAAACCAAGCGGTCTTAGGGCACCGGGTGAGAAAACACCCCAAGGACTTAAGAACTCGAGCAAACATGGCCACAAAACTAAGGATTTTATTATATGCACCCTTTTAGGCGTGAATACTTATGCTTTATTAGGCACAAATACCCAGCTTAATCAGAGGATTTTCATATATTCTTTTTTTTCAAACTTTTCTAATCATCTTTTGCATAAATACTAAGGCTTGCTTAGGCCAAAGCACCTAGCTAATCAATAATTAGATTTGTTTATTTTTATATATATATATTTTTTATAAGGCATAAGAATCTTTGTTTTTGAACCCTAAGTGTGTAAGTGTATGAAGTGTGCATATTTCATCAAGGTAAAGATCAAGACTAAATTACTTTGATAAATTTTCTTCCTAACTCTAAAAATCAAACAAATAATCATATTTTGACCAAGTATAAGAGATCTGAATTTAGATTTTCCTATTCCTTAAAATTAACTTAATTTCTTACAAAAAATATGTCAAAATATTATTTCTATTTTCAAAAAGTTTTTAATAAAAAAGAAAACCTAAGCTATGTTAGACCCTCCCCCACACCTATCTCATGCATTGTCCTCAATGTATGAATTAATGCATAGATGCATGAAAAAGAAGAAAGGGAAGGAAAGTGTTACCTTAAGGTGGTGGTTCCGGTGGTGGTCTGATTGGTCCACGAAATGCAGCCCAATCGACTTTTCGTTGGGTTCGGAGGAACCCACCAGAAGTTTCTCTAATATAACCCATTAAAAAGATGTATCCATAAAGGATCTTTATTAAATATTTAACCCCATCTAATTTCCATATTCCATAACTAATTTCGGAGTCAAATTTGTCAACCACCTCGTCCCAGAATGGAGTATGAAATGATAGAACGGTTGACTTGGACTCAGGAAGGACAGGAACTAATACCGAATCAGGAAGGTGACTTAAGTCAAGTAAAGGTTCAGGAGTCGAAATTGGTTCAAGAAGCGGGTCCAAGTCAAGAAGTTGAAACTCAAATCCACATGTATTTTCTAACAATGGGATGTGACCTAATATGGGTGATTCCAGTTCAGGAATGATAGGTGGAGGAATCAAAACTGACTCTAGAATATTACTCAAGTTTGGTAACAAAACAAGAGTCAATATTGATTCAGAAAGTTGAACTGGATCACAGATTTGAGAATCTAGGTCACATATCTCATTGAGTTCAATATCAAAAAAATGAGAACTTGCCAATTTGTCAATAGGATTTTCAAAATTGTATAATTGGTCCAGTTCAATATGATCCTCAAAGATGGGGGATTCAATTTCATGATGAATAGGCATAGGATCCAACGTTGACTCGGGGAAAAGATCGAAATCAGGTGAAGATACCGGAATCATAATCGAATCAGGAAGTAGAATTGAATCACTCAGTTGGGGTTCAGGATCATATTCATTTTCAAGTTCTATTTCAGGAAAGGATAACTTGCTAAACTGTCAATATCTTTTTCAAAATTTGGAGTTTGGGCAAGTTCAAATGGTTGTTCTGAAATGGAATCTTGATTTCCAAAACTACAGGACTCTTCGGCTCTAACAGAATGGTTAGTGACATCAGAACTGGTCCAACGGTGAGAATGTAGAGATTCGACCATCATATCTATGTCACGATTACGAGTGTTTTGAGCCTGAGTCATGCCTTCAAACATCTTTCATAGTTGATAGGTTCATTATTTTGATGAAAAGATGAAGAATTGTCTTGGAAGTGGTAGTGAAATTGTGAGTCCATCAGATTTGGGATTTGTGTTGGACTCACGCGTACTCATTTCCAAAATTGATGGTTTCCTATTTTGGACGGGTGGAACTGAGTATGAATCTTGAAAATATTGTGGATTAGGTGGAGAAGGAGGACAAGTTGGTTGATAATTATGCTCAGGGGAGGTGAATCCCCACTGACTCTGTGAAGAGTTGAAATCGTTATGGAAATTATAGTCATAGGATGGGGGATATGGGTTATATTGATTCGGATATGACCAATCCAGCACACTAGGTTGGTTAAAGTCATGATATGCCGGGTTGGTAATATCCGAAAAAGAGTTTGATGTGTAATATGGATTATTATTGAAGTTGAAAAAATTGTTATCATAGGCCATATCACACAATGGAATACAAACAAAAAGAAAGAAAAACAAACAAATAAACAAACAAAGAAAAAGAAAAAATTCTAACCTAAGTTAGGGTAGACCTATGACCTAGACGACTCCTAACTGGTTAGACTGTCCACGGGAGGTCCAATGCAGACTTTGACCACAAGCTAATCAGCCAGGTTAGGGCAAGGTTGGTGGGAGGTTTTCCGTCAAAGACGTTCCTTAATTAAATAACCACCAACCTTCGGGCTTTCGGCCCTTAATCCCTTTCCTAGACACTGATTTGGCAGGAGTCAAATTCTAACACCTTTCCCCCTTAGGATAATCTCCTAATTGAGTCCGAGATTTCCCTAGGGCCAACGTCTACTCATTTTTAGTTAGGCTTGGGTTAGTGAGTGTTTGGAATCTGATTTTTGGGCTAAGGAAGGGTGATTAAATCCCCACCTTATCTTGTTAATGGGTGGTGCCCTTAAAATCAATTTGTGCAAGTGTACAAGATAAATAAGATTCACTCAAAGTGATATAAATCAACCAAGAAGTGAGTCTTATGCTAAATGCAATGCATACGTACCTTGCTCCAGCACTCTTCAACAGTAAAAATAAATGAATTGAAAAGATACGTGCCTAAAATGCAAACGTCTAATCAATTTTTTTATCTTTTCAACAAATGTTTTACTATTGATTATTAGCAGGCTTATTTGATGGCATATAAGAAAAAGTAAAGTTGCAGAAAACTACAATTTGCAAAGCAAGCAGCCCTGCAAAAAGAACGTTAGTAGTCCACTCCTTTTTGCCGCGTTTTCGCGGCGTTGGCCGCGGATCCGCGGCAAAGCAGAGGGCACTTGGTCTCTGCTTTCGAGAGCAGAGGCCCAAGGCCACTTATATGTTACTGCAACTTTAATTTCCTGCTTTGCTTGCCCTTTAACCTGCAACAGAGAAGAAAGTTCGTTTTAGTTCTAAAAAAAATTTCAAAAAAAATCAGATTTCAATAAAAACAATGTTACCCTCCCCGGCAACGGCCCAAATTTGATTGAGGCTAAACCTGCACAAAAAATACGAAATTTTAGAACTTAAGATTAGGATGTGCAAGTGCTCAATTCTTACCGCTATAGCGAGTGGCTATGCGGGTCATGATCCACAAGGAGGGTATTGCGATAGAAGCGTTTACGTTCTTGTATTGAAATCTTTATGAAAACAAAAGCGAAGTTTCTTCTTTGTTTTAAGTTAAGAAAATAAGAAAAGAGTTATGTTAAAGTTAGAAAGAAAATGAGAGATGAAGAAGGTGGAGAAAATCGGAGAATGACTATATACAAATGAATTGGAAAAAAGAGTGAAAATGATTTGGAAGAGGTGGTGATCTATACTAAAGAGATAGAAGAAAAGAAAGAAAGAAGAGTGAAGAAATACTTACCTAGTTTGATTAATGACTTACCTGAAAACCTTTTGCATGTTCTACCTTTGTTTAGGAGGCGTTCAACGCATAGATCATAAGCCCGAGCTCAGTCCCCGTTCGCATTATATCATCAAGTCTAGCACAAGCATGAAGTGATACGTCTTGAGGAGGAGAACGCCTTCATGAACTATCGTTGGCACTCACATAACATCGTTATACTTTTGCTTTGGAAGTCACTTGTAAACTCAACAAAAACAACGAGGTAAAGTAGAAGAGGAAGACGAAAACAAAAGAAAATGAAAGTAAAGCAGAACATACAAATGTTACCTTTTATTGCTTGAAATGATGGAAGAAAGGAGGAGGGTACATCGGTGTCACTCTCAACATATGTCTCTCTCTCTTACTTACATGAATCATCATCTAACCTAAGCTTACATACAATTTACATAACAAGAAAAGAAAAACCTAAACTAAGAATTGAAAAACTAGTCTAAATCCTAACTCTGCATTGGCGTCCCCGTTCAGTACAAATACAGGCCTTTTATAGGCAAAACCCTAACCATAAGGATCCCGGGGAGATCGGGGGAGCAAACGCTCCCCCTAACTCCCCAACTTTGCCGCGGAAACGCGGCTTGGGCTGCGTTTCCGCGGCCAGGTGGCTCTCCCCGGTTTCTCCCTCTGACTTTATCTGGAGTTGGTTTTGCAGTTTGGCTCCGAGATTTTTGAAGAAATGGCTGTTGATTTTTGCTTCAACCGATCGATTCTGAGAGGATTCTTCTCAACGGTTTTCAACCTCTTGATTTTGCCCTGATTCAGTGAGTGTGAATTAATTCTGATTTAATTCAGAATTTTGGTGGGCTTTGGCTCATTTCTCTTCATCTTCTTAAAGATTGGGCCTGCAAATAAATCAAACAATTAATTAGGACGATGCAGGCTTTTATTCTATAATAAGTATGGACATATGATATTAAATATGTAATATTAGCGACCAATCAGATTCCCTTAATTGTCTCATCTTAATGAGGAATCATGAGTGTAACTACCCATAATCCCCCCACTAGCTTAGTGGGGGCGGTTACCTTAAATCTAGTGGAGGCAAGGTTAGTCTCCTCAGGCGAGGCTAGCCAGTGGAGATGAGGCTAGCCTCTCAGGCGAGGCTAACCTCCTCAGGTGAGGCTAACCAGTAGAGGCGAGGCTAGCCTCCTCAGGTGAGGCTAGCCAATTGAAGCGAGGCTAGCTAGTTGAAGCGAGGCTAGATAAAGCTTCAGGCAAAACTAGATAAAGCTTCAGGTGATCTAGAATTAGCTTCAGGCGAAGCTATGATCTTAGCTTTTTAACAAGGCTGTAAAGATTCAAGTGAAGCTATCCCCTTGGGTTCATCGAGGCTAAGTGTTAAACTGACTTAGCCTCATAGGCTTGCTTAGGCCTCTTCAAAGGTAATACTTGGCCTACTGTCTGCGTCACTAGATCGGTAGGGTCCAAGTTACTGCTTTGTCCCTCGGGGATGAGAAAAAACTGGTCGTTTGCTTGTATGTGACTCGTCTTTTATAAATCTTAACAAGTTAGACATTGTTCAGACCGATTGAAGTATTGTCTGGGAGTTTGTCTTTTTGAAGTGTCAACAATGTAAAACATAAGAATCAAGTGTAACTCATAAATTGTACATTAATCACAAGTTTTAACAAAAATTACATATAGACATGTAATCAAAACAAGATTTGAAAGAACACCTAAACATGGTCGAGAAACAAACTTAATCATTAGTATAAATACAAGAGTCATCAAAACTAGGATATATACACATAGCTAAACAATAATTGAGTACACGAAAAATATGAATCAATTTTGCACAAAATCATGAGTGTATCTCAAGAGCTATATAAGTATATCACAAGTTATAACTAAATTTACATTTAAACATGTAATCAAATCATGTAAATATGATCAAAACATGTGAATGATGATATGCTAAAAATTATTCAATTTAAAGCATATAAAACATGTTAAGGAGGATAAAGATAATTACCAAACCGATAGAATTAATCTCCATTTCTCCAAAAACAAGGTGGTCCTCCCACTTAAACTCCTTGATAGTATTGCATCCATTGATTTGTCCTTCTAGTTTCTATTGCATCCACCACCAAGGCACTAATCCTCTCACGTCTTGCGAGAGCCCACATATACATCAAATACAAATGGTGAAAATTTTAGTACCCAAACTTTCTTGGGTCCTGAAGAGTTAGTACCATTGCGAACATAAACATTTTTACATGCAAAATTTAAGAAATTTAATCTGTCATAGCAAAATTTTACAAGATGGCCTTTGCGGCCACAATAAGAACAATGATACAATCTAACATGGATGTGAGCATGTTGTGCTTGAGGTGTATGAGCATAAATATGAGGGATGTGTGTGTATGTGTGCGTGCATGTGTGGAGTTTGTTTCTTTTGAAACATGGACTTCAATCTAAAATAGTCAAAAGCACATTGGCTCAAAGTCGAGCCTACACAATTAATATTATTCTTTAAAGAACGTATATCATTCTCAATAATGGAAGAAGAAATAGAACTAGTATGAGAAACAAAATTCTTTTCTTTTTCAATCAAGTATTTTTTTCTATGGATATTTTTATATAGAAATGCAATCAATTTCTTTGGAAATCAAAACAATCTTATTTTTCAGAGAATCATTTTCTTTTAAAATAAAATCAAGTCTTGAGGATAAAATATCATTTTCCTTCAAAATAACATCCAAATCATTTTTCTTTTTAAAATCTCATTTTCATTCAAAACAAAATCGAATTGAGCTTTCAAAGATTCTCTTTTATTTGAAATCTTTACTTCTTTTTCAAAACAAAATCGAGCTTTGAAAACAACATTTCATTTTCTTTCTTCAAATTCAAACTCGTATTTTTCAATAATTTGTATTTTGAAAGTAAATCCTCACAAAACATGCAAAGCTCTTCATGCAACATCTGTGCATCCATACTATCATTATCATCGTTAGATGTATTAGCACAATAATCAAGATGAGAATTTGAAATTATCTCAAGAGAGTCATTCCCTTGGACCATGAAGCAAGCTTTATCAGAACCATCTTCACTAGACTCTCTCTACATCATTTGAAGCTTATTCTTCAAGAGAGATCTACGTGTTCCACACTACAAAAGTGGAATCACAATGAGAAATCATAGAAAGATAAGTATTGCTAAGTATTTGCTTTAGTGCAATCATGGCTTGTGCATTAGCCTCTAAATATTTGCCATTATCAATGTAAGACTTTTTGTAGTGGCAAGATAAACATGTAATCCTAAGACTTTAAGATATGAACTCATTTTAAATTTTTGCATGTCCATATTAGAAACATCAAACATAGGTGGAGCAAGATAGTCCATGAGTGTGTGAAGCAAATATGTGATTAGCAAATATATGATCACTCCTAGGTTGTTAGACCGAATATCAGGAGCACAATCTCTGATACCAATTGGAAGTACACCTAAAGGGGGTGAATAGGTGTAGTGCTCCTACTAGTCAATCATGCAAAATTAAAAACTTTTATACTACCACAATAGATATCCAAAGAGTGAAGCTGAATTTCTCGTGAAGGGCTTTAGAACCTCTTCCCAAGATTCCTCTTTTATAAGAGTTGAGGTGCTTCAATAGCTCTCTTGGATCAATACAAGTGTGAACACAAGAACAATACCAAGTATGTATAGATAAATAATAATAGCAATGCAAGATATAAGAGAGAAGAGTTTAGAGAGATAGTCAAACGCAAACACAAGGATATGTTTCGAGGTTCGAGCACCAAGCCCAATGTCCCCGCCTTCACCGCGTGAAGAATTTCTACTATCTACACTAAGGAACTCCACAAAGGATACAAACCCAATCCTCTACAGAAGAGAAGGCACAAAGCCTATTGATCGGGGTGGAACTAGCACTGAAAATTGTGTATTATGTAAAATTGATGTAAAAGCTCGAATGTGCTAATGTACCCTCGATACTTCCGTTATAGCATTGGCTCAACGGGTCGAATCCACAGGGAAGGGAGGCGATAGAAGCATTAACAGTTTCTATTCACGTTGTTTGTTAACACTTCTTCTTTGTTGAAAGAATTAGAAAAAGAAAGTGAAAAGAAAAGAAAAGGAAATCCAGAATGTGATAGGTAGAGAAGATGCGATGAAAATGGCGAAGAAAACAAAAGAGGAGTGGTTTGGAAAACAAATAGAAAAGGAAATGGAACTAAGGTGAACTAAGAAGATGGAGAAAACATCGATAGAAGAGTGAGAAAAGAAGCTTGAAAAGAATTTCTAAAATGAGAGAAAAGAAAACTCATGGCAACTAACTACTAAATACTCCACTAACCATGCTAACCTCTTCATGATAGTTGCCTCACATTTTGATCCTCGGCCATCATTAATCCCTGGCTTCAAGAGACGATACAAAGCATGGCACGGAGATGGTTCATCACATTCAAACAAGCATCAAGATCAAGCCAACACAAGCATCACTCATTACACTACTAAAGGAAAGCATGAAAATAAAAGAGAGTTAGCTTGATTAGCAAGTTAGCAAGTTAGCAAGTTAGGTGTTAGAACCCATCATCATTGGCCATCAATGGCTCTTGCAAGAACAAGGCCTTAATAGAGGCTACCCGATTCATGTTGATTATCAAGTAAGTGGTTAGATGGTTAGGGTTAGTAGTTAGATTGCCATGAGAAGAAAAGTTATCAAGAAATCATGTATAAGATGAAGGAGATTACAATGGAAGAGAAAGGAGGCACCTTTACATAGACTGTCACTATCTATTACATCAATCCCTCCAATCTCTCTCTCTATGAATCACTCAGCCCTACTACAATGATCTAAAAAGAAAAGAAAATGCAAGAAATGAAGACACTCACCTACACTACTCCTAAAATCTGCACCTACTCCTAAAAACAAAAACTGCTTTCGTTTTGGCCAAAGGCAGGGCTATTTTTAGGCATAGGAAGCATCCAGAAGACGAGACGGGGCCACGCATCGAAAATCGACGCGTGGCTCCACTCCTTTGCCGCGGAAACGCGGTTATTGCCGCGTTTCCGCGGTAATACCAGGGAGCCACGTCCCTAGTTTTTGTCATATTGTTCCTCTGTCTTCGTGGGTTGTCAGGGTATATCCCGTTTCTGGTAATTCCGTCCGAATATTCGTCTGACATGTGCAGGAGGCTAGGTTCAATGAATCTTCTGGATAATCCTTGGCTTGGCCTCCAAGTAATGCGGGATTAATTACCATAAAAGAGGTTTATTTAGGCTCTTATTACCCCTTTGTCCTTGAACTTTGGATCTACCTGCAATCAAGCCCAAAATACGGTTTAGACCGACAATTTATTCATAAATCGGTGGGAAATGAGATATAATAATGCATAATCGTAGACTAATCACACCCCCACACTTATCTTTTGCTCGTCTCGAGCAAAACAAGAAAAGAAAACTATACTACAAATGTTATTACACCACTTTCGCAGGTGACACGATTGCACTGAGCATGTGCAACAAGCCGTTAAACATCTAGATTACCCTAGAGGAGGAGTGTTGTCTCCTGAGGGTTTTCAGCGGATTGCACCCACAAAATCCATAAAGAAAGAAGACAAATGTTAGTATTTTGAAAACACATTGAAAAAGAGATAAGTTTATGAAATATTTTTGCAAAAATATAAGCGATCTAAGGTCATAAGTCCACCAAAAATCATTCTTTCTTAAACTTAGTCTCCATGCAAGATCTTGTCTTCAATTAAGGTAAGAATTCAAAATTGGATTGAATAATTTATCTTTTATAAAACCTAGATAATATGCACTTTATGATAGTGAAGATTTCTACGATTTCAACTTTAACCATCAAGCCATTTATTTATATATATTTATATTCTTTTTCTTCTTTTTTTTTTCTTCTTCCCTTAGTTTTCTTAGGCTTTCTAGTTCACCCATGTAGCGAGCCTATAACCGATGACTCCCAGACCAGATGGTTTTAGGGCACCAGATGAGAAAACATCCCTCGGGTTTAAGGACTCAAGTAAATAAGGCCACAAAACTAAGGGGGATTATTTGATACTTTTGACCACCGTTAGGCGTGAATAATCATGCTTCTTGAGGCATAGTTATCTAGCTTAATAAGTGATGTTTTATTTATATATATATATATATATATATATATATATATTATTTACTTTATGGCATTTTAGGTCTTTGTTTCCATCCTAGAAATTGTGTAAGTGTGATGTGTATACTATCTAAGGCAAAAAATTCAAGATAAAATTATCTCCCCAATTTATCTTACTTAGCCTATAATTTTAAACAAGATCCATTATTTTGACTAGGTTTAAGATGTCATAATTAAGGCTTTCTTAATTTCTAAGATCATCTTAATTTTCTTAAAAATAGATCAAAACTTTGTCTTTTATTTCAAAAAGTTTTTAAAGAAAGAGAAAAATTCCTATACAAAAGGGAAGATTTCTAAATGTATCCTAAAAGAAGTGTAAAAGAAAGAAAATCTAAAAACTCTAAGTTAGTAAACCCTCCCCCACACTTATCTCATACATTGTCCTCAATGCATCGTGATATATGTATGCATGAAACAAATAGAGAGGGAAGGAAAAATCACCTCAAGGTGGTGGTTCCGGTGGCGGTCTGATTGGTCTACGAATTCTTTACTCGTTTCCAGGACAGATGGTTGTTCATTATGAGGAAGTGGAACTGAGTAAGACTCTTGAAGATGTTTTAGAGAGGCAAATATTTTGTGAAGTTGTTGTTGGGCCTCTTGTAAATTGGCTTCTACTCTCTTTTCAAACTCAGATTTTTCTTCAATGGGAGGTTCAGAAAAAGGAGTATAGGAAGCAAAATCGGGGAATGAACATTGTGTAAATTGTGGACAAGGTGGATATTGTGGACAAGGAGGTGGATAATTAAACTCGGGGGAAGTGAATCCCCATTGACTCTGTAACGAGTTGAAATTATTTTGGAAATTATAGTCATAAGAATGTGGGTATGTGTTGTATGGATTCGGATAAGGCCAACCCGGTGTATGTGGTTGATGCATATTGTAAAACACCGGGTTGGAATTATCCGAAACAAATGGGGTTGGTGTGAAATATGGATTCATATTCGGATTGAAAGAATTGTTATTATTGAATGACATTTCACAAACAATCACAAACAAAAAGAAAAAAATCAAACAACAAACAAAAAGAAAAGAAAAAATCAAAACCAAGCCTATAGGAGGGTTGACCTAGACCTAGATGTCCCTAGGGCCAACGTCTATTCAAATTTTATTAGGGCTTGGGTTGTGTGAGTGGGGAGATGATTTTTGGGCTAAGGAAGGGTGATTAAATCCCCACCTTATCTTGTATGGGTTTTGCCCTTAAGTTCAATTTGTGCAAGTGTGCAATATAGACAATAGTATAACACAAAGCGATAAATCACCCACGTGTTTGTCCTATGCTATATGCAATGCCATATGTACATCTCCATCCAGATCACAACAACAGAACAAAAATGCAGTATATTGGAATTGAATTGACACGTGCCTAAATGCAAGTGTCTAAACCGTTTTAAAAACGTCCAAATACCGTATTTTAGTTCTTTATTTATTATGGTGTGTAGGTAATCAAAGCAAGAAAGATAGCAGTACAAATCCACTAGCTATTACAATTCACACATCCCAGCACAACAACATATACAATGTTCACACAATGGTCGCGTTTTCGCGGCAAATGTCGCGGTTGCGCGGCTTTTGTTTGGAAGCTGGGTCCCTGCTTTCTAGAGCAGGGAGGTACAAAGCTAGTTTATATTCTACAATATGAAGCACCTGTAAATATTGCCCTGCACACCAAAACAGAGAAGACAATGTTAACAAAAACGTGAAAACGAAACCATTCCCTTCCCCGGCAACAGCGCCATTTTTTTTGATCAGGGTGGAACTAGCACTCAAAATTGTGTATTATGTAAAATCGATGTAAAAGCTCGAATGTGCTAATGTACCCTCGATACTTCCGTTATAGCATTGGCTCAACGAGTCGAATCCACAGGGAAGGGAGGCGATAGAAGCATTAACAGTTTCTATTCACGTTGTTTGTTAACACTTCTTCTTTGTTGAAAGAATTAGAAAAAGAAAGTGAAAGAAAAGAAAAGAAAATCCAGAATGTGATAGGTGGAGAAGATGCGATGAAAACGGCGAAGAAAACAAAAGAGGAGTGGTTTGGAAAACAAATAGACAAGGAAATGGAATTAAGGTGAACTAAGAAGATGGAGAAAACATCGATAGAAGAGTGAGAAAAGAAGCTTGAAAAAGAATTTCTAAAACAAGAGAAAAGAAAACTCATGGCAACTAACTACTAAATACTCCACTAACCATGCTAACCTCTTCATGATAGTTGCCTCACATTTTGATCCTCGGCCATCATTAATCCTTGGCTTCAAGAGACGATACAAAGCATGGCACGGAGATGGTTCATCACATTCAAACAAGCATCAAGATCAAGCCAACACAAGCATCACTCATTACACTACTAAAGGAAAGCATGAAAATAAAAGAGAGTTAGCTTGGTTAGCAAGTTAGATGTTAGAACCCATCATCATTGGCCATCAATGGCTCTTGCAAGAATAAGGCCTTAATAGAGGCTACCCAATTTATGTGAATTATCAAGTAAGTGGTTAGATGGTTAGGGTTCGTAGTTAGATTGCCATGAGAAGAAAAGTTAGCAAGAAATCATGTAGAAGATGAAGGAGATTACAATGGAAGAGAAAGGAGGCACCTTTACATAGACTGTCACTATCTATTACATCAATCCCTCTCAATCTCTCTCTCTATGAATCACTCAGCCCTACTACAATGATCTAAAAAGAAAAGAAAATACAAGAAATGAAGAACACTCACCTACACTACTCCTAAAATCTACACCTACTCCTAAAAACGAAAACTGCTTTCGTTTTGGCCAAAGGCAGGGCTATTTATAGGCATAGGAAGCATCCAGAAGACGAGACGGGGCCACGCGTCGAAAATCGACGCGTGGCTCCACTCCTTTGCCACGGAAACGCGGCTATTGCCGCGTTTTCACGGTAATACCAGGGAGCCACGTCCCTGGTTTTTGTCATATTGTTCCTCTATCTTCGTGGGTTGTCAGGGTATATCCCGTTTCTAGTAATTTCGTCCGAATATTCGTCTGACATGTGCATGAGGCTAGGTTCAATGAATCTTCTAGATAATCCTTGGCTTGGCCTCCAAGTAATGCGGGATTAATTACCATAAAAGAGGTTTAATTAGGCTCTTATTACCCCTTTGCCCTTAAACTTTGGATCTACCTGCAATCAAGATCAAAACACGGTTTAGACCGACAATTTATTCATAAATCGGTGGGAAATGCGATATAATAATGCATAATCGTAGACTAATCACCTATGCACAAAGCACTCACCTCTACCCAAGAGGAAAGGCAAAAAACCAAAGCACAAAGCAAAAGAGTGGTTACAACACTTAATGATCACAAAGATCACAAACAACATCTTTCGCAATATAAGATCCTAAAGGATAGATTTTGCAATGAATAGCTCAACCTTGTGAGAAAACAAAGACTTTGAAAGTGAAGCACAAAGGAAAACACTTGAAAAAACTTCTTGAATATTATAAAAATTGAAAAATTGAAAGTAGAATTTTTCAAAACTTGTTTCTTTGATTTTACAAAACTTTGAAACCAATAGAGATATAGATTTAGAATTCAAAAACTCTTTAAAATTTTTGCTTATAGACTCTATAGAAGGTACGAAATATTGCTCTTCAAAAACTTGTTAAAAATCTGGCCAAAAACTCATTTATATACTCCAAAATAAAAACTAGTCGTTGGCTCAAAACACAGGCCGGAGAGACTTGTCAGTTGACCGGGCGGTCGATCGCCAACGATCATATTCTTGACCTTAGGGATTGTCGATTGACCAGCCGGTCGACTAATAAAACCCGAGAGTTCTACACAAATAGTCGGTCGATCGTTCGGTCAGCTGATCTTCTAACTCTCATGGGCGGTACACGTTGGTGCACGTTAGTCGATCGTTGGACGACCGGCAGCAGCCCAAAACCAAGATTAAATGGATTTTTAAATGACATTTTGAAACTCATTTAAATTTCAATAAATCCCAATAAATTTCACAAAAATAAGTTCATGTAAATACAGTGTAGCACAAATATGTGTGATCAAAAATCAAAACATATTAAAAACATGTGAACTATTTTTGAGACATGAAAATTTAAGCTTAAAATAAAACCTGTATTTTCTAAAAACCACACATCTAAATGGAAACCTGATTTTTTTTCAAAACTTGTATAAATACAAAAATAAGTTTTTGAAAACATTTGAAGTACAATGTGTATGAATAGAATTCAATGCACATAATAAATGATATAGACTTGTTTTTGACAATAAGAATCAAAATATGTTTTGATAAATAAAAAATTTAAACACATGAACTAAATTCACCAAAATAAGTTACTTTAGTCTCTAATTTTGCATAATTTTTATCACATTCACATATTTATTTGATATTAAATTCTACTAATAAAGCTTTGCTTGCTTGATCCTAGGTTCATGGTGTGCAAATGAAGAAGAAGACCATAAATCACCATTTAATGGGTGATTAAAGGCCTATCAAGTAGCCATTGACCTTAGGGAGGAGATTTCGTCAGCTCAGGGCGTCAAATCACGAAATCGGGACCAGAACCTGATAGGGGACAGACGAGACAGCGCGCGGCTCGAAGCGCCACGTGCGCGGCCATGTGGGCGCGGCTGCGCCCGTGCTTCTGGCCAGCTATTTCGAGCTGGCCCCCTTTCCCCTGGTGTCAATAAAGACCCCCCTGGGGTCTCCTTCAGTAAGATATACAAAGTTTAGGATCGTTTCATTTCCATATTGTAGTTTAGGGTAGTTTAGTTTAGGGTAGTTCTTCTTCCTCCCTTGTATTTTTCATTTTGTAGATCTTGTAATAGGGAGAGAGAGAGAGTGGTACATGCTTGGAATGCAAGAGTGCTTGTAATAAAAGGTGACAATTTATGAAAGTTGCTCTCTTTACCTCTCTATGTTTTCTTCTCTCTAACTCGTTTTACAGGTGTAGCTAACTTTTCTCTCATGACAACTAACTACTAACCATCAACTAGTCTAACTTTTTATTTGATAATCCACATGAATCTAATAGCCTCGATTTGGCCTTGCTCTTGCAAGAGCCATTGATGGCTCATGATGATAGATTAAACACTCTAACTTCCTAACCACTAACAAGCTAACATTACTTTATTTCATGCTTGCTCTTATTGGGTTTTGATGATTCAAATGTAACTTGCACTTGTTTTGTTGAGTTAGGTTGTGATGAGTTATATATGGGTCATGCTTTGTATAGCTCTTGAACCAAGGACTAGTGATGGCCAATGATACATGTGAGACAACTATCACTAAGAGGTTAGCATGTTGGTGGAGTCATTAGTAGTTAGTAGCCATGGGTTTTCTTTCTTTTTCACTTATTTTAGAAATATATCAAAAACTACAAATACCATTCTTTTATATGTTTCCCACTTCTTCGTATTTCACCGTACTTCTTCTTTCATTCTTTATTTTCTTTTCTTTTCATTCTTTAAAACTTTGAAGAACTTTTTAACAAACACGTGAATCAATCCGTAAAGCTTCTATCGCTTCCCGTCTTTGTGGATTCGACTCGTTTTAGCCTCTATGCTATAACAGAAGTATCGAGGAAGCCAAAGCGCACACACTTTAAATCTTGAATTCAAAACATACGCTTTTTATGCGCGATTTTCCCCCGATATAGTTCTTTTCCAGAACCAATCAAAGAAAAATTATTGTGAAAAAACTATGGAATTCGTGCAAGAGACCGAGCGAATAATTCAAAATATGAATAAGTTTACATGTCCATCAGATGTTCATATGACTCAAGAATCTTGCCATTTTGGAAATCCAGCTTCAATTTCATTATACCAACCTGAACTTGACTAACATCCAATTCCTGATACTTTGGCAAGTTATCCATTTCCTGTAATTGAAGATGAATGTGAACCTGAGCTTCAAGCTAGCGATTTGAGTCCATTCCTTGAATCAATATCGACTCCTATAGTGTTACCTGAAATAAGTGACGTTCTTGAGCCAGTTTTGATTCCCATACTTCCTAAATTTGACTCGATCATTTCACCCATTCACATTCCTTCTGTGGACAAAAATCAAGATTCAATTTCATTACCTCCATTTGAACTTGCCCAAAATCTTGAAAACCACCTTGACATTTTGGCAAGTTATCCTTTTCCCGGAATTGAACATGAACCTGAATGTGATCCTGAACCTTATATTAATAATTTCATTTCATTTTTGGATTCAATAATGACTCCGGTATCTGTACCAGACTTTTTCTCTATTCCGGAGTCAACATTGAATCCTGTACCAATACACCGTGAAATGGAATCACCAATCTCTCACAATCACACTTCATTAATGGGAAAAGTGTGTAAACATCAATTCTTTGGTTTGAACCCTATTTTTGAACTAATTTCAACTCTCATTGTTGACTCTCGACTTGATCTGAGTCAACTTTTCGAGTCGGTATCGGTTTTTATTCATGATCCCTTTGAGTCCAAATCCCTCATCTTCAAAAATCACACTTCATTGTTGGACAAGACTATTGACGAAACTGACTCAGTAATTCTTTTTGAAAATTAGAAATTAGATGGGGATAATTTTTTAAATAAGATCATTCATTCAATCAACATTTTATTGGGCCATATTAGAGAGGTCATTGGCGGGTTTCTGCATGATCCACGCTATTTTGATTGGGTAGCAACGCTTGGCCCGATCAGACCACCACTGGAGCCACCATCATGTGGTATTTTTCCTTCCTTTCCCATTTGTTTCATGTATATACACATTCACGATGCATTGAGGACAATGCATGGATAAGTGTGGGGGAGGGTTTACTAACATAGTTAGTTTATATTTTCTTTCTTTTACACTTCTTTTTAATTTAAAAAATCCTTTTTTTTCTTTTTACAAAACTTTTTGAAACAAGATAAATAGTTTTAATTTATTTTTAAGAAAATTAAGATTATCTTAGGAATGAGGAAGACCTAAAATTATGAAATTTTAAACCGAGTCAAAATAATAGATCTTGTTTAAATTTTAGGATAAGAAAGTAAGATTTTAAAGATAATTTGATCTTGAATTTTTTGCCTTAGATTTATGCACTCCACACTTACACAATTTTTGGATTAAAACAAAGACTAAAAATGCCATAAAAATATATATTAAAAACAAAAAATTAAGATAAATAAAAATCACTTATTGAAGTTGGGTAATTATGCCTCAGGAAGCATGATTATTCATACCTAAAATGGTGGACAAAAATAAAATAATCCCCTTTAGATTTGTGGCCTTATTTACTTGAGCTCTTAAGTCCGAGGGATATTTTCTCATCTGGTGCCCTAAAACCATCTAGTTTGGGAGTCACCGGCTAAAGGCTCACTACCCGGGTAAATAAGAAAGTCTAAGAAAACTAAGAGAAGAAAAAAATAAAAAAATAATAATAAATAAATATAATATATATAATAATATAAATAAATAAATGGCATGAAAGTTAGAGTTGATATACATATGGGTCATGCTTTGTATAGCTCTTGAACCAAGGACTAGTGATGGCCAATGATACATGTGAGACAACTATCACTAAGAGGTTAGCATGTTGGTGGAGTCATTAGTAGTTAGTAGCCATGAGTTTTCTTTCTTTTTCACTTATTTTAGAAATATATCAAAAACTACAAATACCATTCTTTTCTATGTTTCCCACTTCTTCGTATTTCACTGTACTTCTTCTTTCATTCTTTATTTTCTTTTCTTTTCATTCTTTAAAACTTTGAAAACTTTTTAACAAATACGTGAATCAACTGGTAAAGCTTCTATCGCCTCCCGTCCTTATGGATTCGACTCATTTTAGCCTCTATGCTATAACGGAAGTATCGAGGAAGCCAAGCGCACACACTTTAAAACTTGAATTCAAAACATACACTTTTTGTGCGCGGTTTTCTCCCGATCAGTGTATGAAGCAACAATGTATATGGATAAAATCTAATACATGTATAAACTAATGTAAACTTGTTTTAATGAAATCTATTCATGAAACCAAAAAAGTATACTTGATAAATTGAAACTTAAAACACAGAAATAAGTTTCTATAAACAATTGAAGCTCTAATATGTGTGGATGGGATCCAACACATATTCCAAGCTATAAAACTTATTATATTAAGATGAAAACTGTACAAACATAAATTTGTAAAATCAAAACAGTTAAACCAAAAACCAAAAGCTTGAGCTTTTAAATTATGTTATAGCTTCAAAACTTGACTTTGAATCTTTTATTGAAGCTAAACATCAACTATGATCTTGATTAATATCTGAAACGTGATAAATATAAGACCATTAGTACTATAACTATATGAGTTAGTCATCATCAAAACTAGAGTGATAGGCCTTCAGGCCAACACCTAAAGAGTCACATCTTAAAATAGTGAAAAGGATTTTTAGATATATTAATAATACTGTAAATTATGATTTATTTTACCCAAAATCAAGCACATTTGATTTAATGTCATATAGTGACGCTGATTTTGCTGGATGTAAATCCGACAGAAAAAATACTAGTGGCACTTGTTATGTTTTGGGACATTCACTAGTATCATGGTTCAGTAAAAAGCAAAATTATGTGTCATTGTCTGCAACCAAAGCAGAATATATTGCTGCAAGTGTTGCATATGTACAAATTTTATGGATGAAACAAATCTTACTTGACTATGGTATTACAAGCACAATCTCACCTATCATGTGTGATAATACAAGTGCTATCAATGTATCTAAAAATCCTATTCAGCATTCTCATACAAAACATATCGATATCTGACATCATTTGCTATGTAATCATGCAATTAAGGGTGATATATCTTTAAATTTTATAGCTACAGAAAATCAAATAGCTGATATTTTCACAAAGCCTCTTAAAGAGGATGTTTTTATGAAATTTCGAAGAGTTTTGCATATTTGTACAATTTCTGATATTTAAATTCATTGCATATAGTTTGCATCTCATAAAAAATTTCTGATATTAATCGACTTATCGAATAATTAGTCGACTTACAACCCTAATTAATCTCCTATATTACAGAGTAGTCGACTAATAGTATTTAACAAAACCTTGATGTTTTTTGGGTATCCGGATTAGTCGACTAGAATAGAAAATTAGTCGACTAACTATGCTATTAGTCGACCATATTATGAAATTAGTCGACTAATTTTGAAAAACTGTGTTTTTTAAAATGGATTCTTAGCTTGAAACCCGACATGTTTGCCTTATTATTAGATCCGATCTCTTCTCCATCAAATCTCCACATTGGTATACATTTACCCTTCCCTATGTACCCCATAGTCTCCTAAAAACAGGTTCATACCCACTCTTTATCCAAAAATTGTTGTTGTTCAACTTCAGTCGACCAGGTTCTTCCCTTTTTCTTTCAGATTTTGTTTTCAATTCTGAGGAATTTTGGTCTCAATTTAGTTTGTAAATGTATTTCTCTTCTTTTTACTATGTCAAATCAAAGAAAACTAAATTTTCTGCTTCATCTTCTTCTCACCAAACTGATTTTAGGGCTTTTCTTAATAACTCTAGTTTAGAAGATGACTACCTTTGTTTGTCACAGTTAGAGATCGTACCAGATCGGTTTGTCAATTATTCTGATTTCACAGAGTATGATATCTCTTCTTATCTGCACCAAACTAGACCTCATGAAATGTTTTCTTTTATATCAAGATAAGGTTATTATCCCTCATTACTCTATCTCTTTTATACTAACCTTAACTATGAAGATAATGATGACACTGTTATGTTGTCTACTTTAGTTAAGGGAGATGACTCCTAGGATATTAGGCCGAATCTTTTGTATTTCTTCTCATGGCCTTACTCTTAGTGAAATTGAGATGAATGATAATGAAGTTTTCTCTCGAATCTATCTTCCAGGTCAAGGTCCTCCCATGGCAAACAATAAGCTATAACCAATTTCACGGCTTATTGGTCACATTCTAGCTTATAATATCTGTCCAAAACTGGTAGTTACAACTATGATTCACGTGATTTAGCCGCTTGTATCTATGCCATCATGGTTAGACTAGAAGTAAATTGGGCTAAAATTATGTTTAATACAATTGTGAAGGAGCACTCTACATTTCCTCCTTATATTGCTTTTCTCAACCATGCGTTTCGAAAGCTCAAAATTGATCTCGCTTTTGAAACAAATATAGTCAAACTCTTTGAATCTTTTGATCGATCCGTTCTTCTTCATATGAAACTGCTTGAAACCCTCCACCAAGACCCACTTTTCCTTCTCACGGTTCACAATCTCAATCTCAATCTTCTTCTCAACCACCTCCATCTCATTTCGATGATGCTTACCACAGTACTCTCACTGCTGAGGTATTAGAAATAAAAACACAACAAGCTTCCACGATGAAATCACAAACTTCTCTTCTTAACAACCAATGTATGATTCTGGATCAATTTTTAAGCTTGAACATCAAGATGGATACTTTGGAGGCCACTCAACAAGAAATCCTTAGCATTCTCAAGAATCAGTTTCCTCCACCTCCTCTATCAGGATCCAGTATGTGATGCTCAAGCGGGACATGGATTTCATCCATACGTCTAGGTTGCCTGCACCTTATTTATGTTTTCTATTTATGTACTCAAACTAAGTTTGTTTTTGTTATGTTTAATAACTTTTAATGTTTGTTTGTCTACTGTTTTCATTTCAAAACTATTGGTTTGTAATGAATATATTCATATCTATGTCATTTTCTCTATTCTTGTGCTCTTATAATTTCCTGTTTTCTTGTTTATGTTAGTTTTCCTTTTTGTTTTTGACAAAGAGGGGAGAGCCTATGTGATATGTGTATTATACAGGGGAGCAAATGTTGATTTCTTTGTGTGTTATATGCAGGGGGAGCAAATGTTGTTCTGAACATGATTTATATATACCCTTGCACATATATACATACTTGTTTGTCATCATCAAAAAGGAGAGAATGTTGGAACTTGTCCCGACATGTTTATTACATGTTTTTTAATTTAATAAAATTTTGAAGATAACAAACTTATATATATCATATCTTTGTGCTCATACTTGTCTTGCAGATCTTTTTAACAAATCTCTTTGAAGACATGGCTTAAACATGGAGCTAACGATGTACATGATCATAGAAGGTTTTTTACATTTTTTTATATTTTTTTAATATTTTTTAGAAGATTGTATAAAGCCTTGAATACAAACACTTATACACAATATTAGTCGACTTTATCTTAGGCTTAGTCGACTAATCCTAGTATACTTTTCTTATTCATATTCTTCATTTATATTATAGTCGACTAATCCTTAGACCCAATCGACTACATAAGTTTAACAGAAAGTTTAATTTTTTATTTTCGTCAGATTAGTCGACTATAATATCTTGCTATTCGACTGTAACTCTTTCAACTGTTTTCTTATTTAAAAAAAGTACAGATTAGTAAATAACATTAGAAGTTTTTCTGACATAGTCGACTATTACCTTCTATAGTCGACTAACTTCTATTATACAGAAACTTGAGTCTTTGTTATTTGTTAGTATAGTCGACTACAACTTCCGTCCAGTCAGCTAACTTAGGCAATTTTGCTATACCTAGTCGACTAACTCATATATCTAGTCGACTATACGAGCAGTTTCTGTCTGTTGAACAGTTTTGATATTCTGATATTTTTTCCACTAATTTTCAAATTCAAATTTGAATTATATAATTATCCCAACAATCTTATTTCTTTAGCTATAAATAGGGGTATAGTTCATTGAACTTGACACAACTATTGTTCACATAATTTTTAGTCAAATAGATTCTGAAATTTGTGATCTTCAGAAAATTGTCTACTTTCAATCTTTCTTCACCCATTTCAAACTATCGTGAAGAAAAATTGAGAGTTTTCTTATAAGATTCTTATAGATTCACTCTCATACAAAAGACAAAGCTTATTGGATAATTTGTATTCATTCAAAGGAAGGTCTTCTTAGTGTTAAGAAGAGGTGTACAGATTTGGTGAAGGAGTTTGTCAAGTGGTGAACTGTTTTGGTTTTGAGGGTTTCAAAATCAGGTTAAGAAAAATCTCAAGCGGGTTGCTTGGGGACTGGATGTAGGTTAAGAGGACTGAACCAGAATAAAATCTCTTGCGTTTGTGTTTGCATTTTTTGAGATTTATTTTGTGCATATTTATTTTCTTGCAAGTTATTTATATTTCTTGTTTAAAATTTTTAAAACATTATTCACCCTCCCCCTAGTGTTTATGTTACCATAGTTTTAGATCATATAATACATTTATCTGAACCCCCAATAAATAAACAGAATCGATAACTGTCATCAATCTCAATAAATCTGATGGATCCATATCACACACAACATGTCAAGATGATTAACACTCAAATTTATTAAAATCTAAATAATATAGTCACAAGAATAAAATATAATTATTTAATTGAAAATTAAACAATCACTAATAAAATAAATAAACGATAGTAAAAGCAAATAAACACTCACATGGACTAACGCGGTTTCAGGTCCGAATCACCATCGGATTTGCACCGCACGAACTAGTCTGGATCTTTGAATCACCTCGCGAGTCGGGTCCTCGAATCGTCAGAGTATCGGTTCCATAGGGAAAACGAACCTGGGTCTTCTGTTACAGGGTCAGATAGTATAAATGGGTCCGGGTACAACTGCAACACATACGGATACATACATATTTATACTCATATAGGTACACACACGGAGAGAGGGGAAAGAGTGCATACATACACATTCGCACATATCACACACTTACACATGCATAAAATATCATAACATACACACACACACGTGTACACTAAAACAAATGCACAACCTAACATACACGCGCGCGCGCACATAATACCTCACACAACACACACTGTGACATACCCACATTTATACCCAAACACACACAAACATGTAAATACACATATTTAATAGAGAGAGAGAGAAGAACCTGAGAGAGAGAGAGATGTACTCATGGGAGGAGCTCACGCATAGGGAGGTTGCATGGTCACGATTTGTGCATGGCAGTGCGGAGGCATGAACGAAGTGGAGGAGGAAACTCCGGTGGCACACGCAGATCTCGGCAGAAAGGATCGGAGCACAGAGGTATAGCGACAGCTCCGAGATGCTCTCCAGCGGCAGGGAGGAGGAGGCACGGCTAGGAGGTGTAGTGCTGGTTGTGGCCGTAAGGGGATGGACGTAGTTGTGTGGGGAGCGGGGTTGCGCTGTTGGTCTCCGACGAGAAGGGGGTCGGCCATAGAGGCTGCTGAGGAGAGGGTGTTGTAGGATGGTTATGGATGTTGCTCGGCTAGAGGAAGAAGATGGGTAGCAGCACGGGAGAAGGCTGAGGGTACGGGCGAAGAATGGTGTTGGAGTGGCATTGGATGGAGGTAGAGGTCTAGAGGAAGAGGGAGGGAGTGAGCACGATGGAGGAGAGTGAGAGAGAGAAAGGGTGCGACTTGTGGAGGAGGAGGTCGGACCATTGATTATGGTGTTGATGATGATGGCGTGGCTGAGGATGGCAAAGGTGCATATGGAGGAGGCCATGGAAGAGATCGAGAGCGAGCAAGGTTGATGGCGGAGGAGGTCTAAATGCGAGGTGCGTGGGTGGCTGGAAGAAGAAGGGAAGATGATGATGAAAATGGCGGCTGCAGTTCGAGGAAGAGGAGATGATTAGGGTTTGCATTAGGTTTAGGATTAGGTATTAGAGGTGAAGATTATATAAATGAGCAGGATTAGTGGGCCAAGTAGGTTTGGGCTAACAGCTTATAGACTTATAAAAGAGAGAATAATAATAATAATAATTACAATAATATTGCTAATAATAATAACATAGTAATAATTATAATCAATAACAATTACCTATTAATAATAATTTAAAAATAATAAATAGTGATAGTTGAGATTAATGACAACTGGGAATGGTAACCCACACCAATGATAATTAATCTCTTAATACAATTTATGTAAATAAATATTAACAATTAGAATAACAATTTATGATAATAACTTACATGTAAAATTATTTAACCTCTTAATACAAAAGTATATAACTAGATATAAACAATAAGTTACAAGTTATAAATAATGCTAATAATAATAATATTATTATTATTAATATTGAATCAAGTTAATTAAGAATAATAATAAATAAAATGAGATAAATATTTAAAAATATATTAATACAGTATTATTAACTAAGGATATTATATTCTACCCACCTTACAAAAAATTCGTCCTTGAAATTTCAAAAAGTAGGGAATGATAAAAATCAAGTTAAGTGAGAAGATAAAGCTTCCACGTCGTTTCTCACTGCATCATTGGTCCACCATACTTCCACTGCACGCTCTGATTTCTGCTATCAACTTCGAGTCTGATGGCCAGTCCAAGAGACAAAATCGAGAAAAATAGAATCGAGACAAAATAAGAATCAAAGAAAAATGTAGGTCACTTTTGAAGGAGAGTTGGAATCTGGAGTATCAAAAGATCCAAGAGAGGATCAAAGAAGGACGGTTGATTCCAAGGGAACTAAATATCATATCGTGAATAGTATATATTCATTGCAGTGTTAATATAACTCGTCTCAAGTTATCGGTAAGAACTAGGTCTTTTTATTTAAAAAATTAAAAGTCCAACCTGGCTCTGATATCAAGAAAATCATGTCATGCCTCACTTCCTAAAATATGTGAAAATGGAGTCGCGACGAGAGTCACGACATATATATATGAGGAGAATGCCCCACGTATACACGCTAAGCCTAAAGTAACTTGAACAAGCTATATCAATCAATTATGGAGACAATAAAATTACTGCAATATAACATATAATTTCTACACATGATAGCAGATGAATGCAACAAAGGAATAGCAACTGAAAATGATGTATATAAAGAATCAAGAAAATGACAGGGACAAAAGTAAACAAAAATACCCAAATCAAGTAGAGAGAAACTCTGACTCATCGTAATGCGTATGAACCCATCATCATCTAGTCAAAGGAATAAAAAAACTATACGTGAATGTGAAAATTCAGAGAGTTAGAACTCCCAATTAGTGTGAAAAATGAAGTGTAAACGTGCATATAAAGTGATGAAATACAATATAATAATAAAGTAATCAGATCATCAAGAACGCAATAACATAAAGAATATAAATAAACAATAACAAAAATAGTCTATTCTAGAATCATGTAGTATGGTCAGGTGTCTATCCTAGAGTACATATCAGGTGGATATAGTCAATCAAAGTATACAATAAACAGTTTATCATTATTAATTAAGTCAGCGAACATAAATTGTCACCTGCAATAGATGCATCCCATACTATGCCTACCACATGTACCAATTGGGGTCCTATATTATTGAAACTGACAGAAGATACATATGTCCATGTTTTAGGTGAGTTTCGTACATACCCGGAACCACGGCCCAATCACCTGGCGCTAAATCGGGTCCTACCGTTAGGTTGTCAATAGCAAGAACAATGAAAACAATACAGGATATCACTCATCCCCTGGAACCCTGTAGAGAAACCGTTTCTCAACTGAGCAATCTGTATCCTAGGTCCACCCAAAATACAGACATTGTCTCCTCCATCAATTTTCCCAATCCGGTGTAAGTTATATGTTATATTATTATGTAGATCAATTAATATCTATGTTATTTCGATTATTGGGACAATACAGTGACAGTAATAATGTCAATGATGTTAACAATAACAATGAGAACAATATTTCCTTGTAAACAGTAGAATAATACATGTGTTACGGTCTGACAATATTTTTCCAATAATTTTTAGTAATATGAAATAATGCTAATAACATATCGGGGTAGTGATCTGACATTATACATGAAAGTGTTGGCCCAAAGGCCCATTACTCTAGTTTTAATGATGATTAACTCATGTAGTTATAGTTTACTAATGATCTTATGCTTAATTAGTTTTGGGTATTTGATCGAGATGTTAGTAGGTGATTAGCTTCAACAAAGGAGTTTTGAAGCTAACACATGTAAATTCAAGAGCTCACGCGTCAAGATCACTTGTAGCACTCGGTTGGAGTCAAGCTCGTTGAATCGCGTTTGGATCGAGTCAGCTTGGAGACAAGAAGACTTCGGTTTGTATTTAGTTTAGTTGTTTAAATCTTGTGTAAAGATTAGATTGTATTGATATGCTCAAGTTCACATACACACACAAGTTTATTGGTTTTGGTTTTCGATTTAACCGGTTTTGGATTTCATGTCAAAAACATAGATATATATCTTATATATATTAGATTCTATCCATATACAATATGCTTCAAATTTGTTTTAATATCATGTTTTTGTATTTACATGAGTTTTGGAGAAAACGGTTTTCCATTTCAAGGTTTGGTTTTTGGAAAATACAATATTTGTTTAAAGGTCATAATTCAATATCACAAAAATAGTTCAAATAGTTTATAATATGTGTTAATTTTTGGTCACGCATGTCTGGTATTCAAAGTCCTATAAAAACTTATTTTTGTGGAATTTTTGTGATTTTATGGGATTTAATTGGAATCAAAATACCTAAGTTTTAAATCCTAAAAATTCCAGCCAGACTGACTGGCGGTCGACCGAGCTGGTCGACCGATGTGCACGATACGTGCATAAAGGCTAGCCACAATGGCCGGTCGACTGCGCGGTCGACCGACTAAGAGCACCCCACTCTCGGGTGCTGGCCGGTCGGCCGATGGCTTGGCCTGGTCGACCGGGCGGTCGACCGGAGACACAACGGTCAGAAATATGACCGTTGCGCCGGTCGACCGGACGGTCGACCGGAAGGGCAATTTTTCCCTTTCCTGCTGCCAGCAGGCAGATTTCTTGAAGGGTTATAAATAGCCCCCCTCTTGAGCTGTTTTAGATATGATTTTTGAGAGCTAAAATTTCTATCTATTTCAGTGGTTTAGCAAGAAATTTTTAAAGAGTTTTTTGAGTTAAAAAGATTTATCTTTATTTGTTTTTAAGGGTTGAAATATTTCAAAGAAAGAGAGTCTTTTGGGAATTGGTTTTGATCTTGATTTCAATATCTATTTGGAGATTTTCCTAATTATTTTTTTTTGTTCCAAACACCTTGTTTTCTCACACTTGAGTTATCAACTCTATCCTATCTATAGGATCTTTGTTTTGTAGGAAAATTGGTTTGTAGTTTCTTGAGATCACCAAGTATTGTAATCCTTTTTGCTTTGTGTTATCCCTCTTATGTAGAGGTAATTGTGGAGAGTTTGGGTTTGTTGGTATCCCTTTAAGTGTAAAGGTGATTGTTAGAGTTTTGGCTTTGTGCCTATCCCTCTAAGTGTAGAGATGATTGTTGTAATTTGGCTTAGTGTCTTATCCCTCTAGTGAGAGGTGATTGTGGTTGTACCTTACCTCTTGTGTAGAGGTTGTTTTGTTGGAGAGAGGAGTTGTGTACTCCTAAGTTGTATTTGCCAAATCCTCAGTGGAGGTTCCCTGTGTGGGAAGTCCTGTGTGGACGTAAAGTGAAAATCCTTCTATATGAAGGTGGAGACATAGAGCAGTGACTCGAACCTCGAAATATATCTCGGTATTTATGATTAATCCACTATCTCTAAACTCTCTCTCTCTCTTATACCTTGCATTATTTCATATTGTTCATATATATATATATATATATATATATATATATATATATATATATATATATATATATATATATATATATATATATATATATATGCTTGGTATTGTTTGTGTGTGCTCATACTAGTGTTGAACCAAGAGAGCTTCATATAGCGCCTCAACTCTTATTTAGAGGAATTTAGAGGAGATAGTCCACAGCCCGTCACCGGGAATTCGGCTACACTCTTTGGTTACACTATGTTACAATTAGTTTGTAATTCCGCATCATTTGTCATTAGATTAACCATACACCTATTCACCCCCCTCTAGGTGTTTTTTCAATTCGTATCAGAGCCTACGCTCCTGATATTTGGTTTAACCACCTAGGAGTGAGATATTGGCTAGCTAATCTAGATTTGCATTTACACACATATAGTTTATACACTTATGGATTTCATGACCCCTCCTATGTTTGATGTTTCTAACATCGATGTATGGAAGATTAGGATGAGTGCTTATTTAAAAGCCCTAGGTTTGCATGTCTATCTTGCCACTACCAACAAAACCTATTTTGGTAATGCCAAGTATTTAGAGGCTAATGCACAAGTCTTAAATGCACTTAAGCAAACATTAAGCAAAGAATATTTATCTATGGTTTCTCATTATGATTCTGCTTTTGTAGTGTGGAACACTTTGACCTCTCCCAAGCTACAAACGACAAACTACGTGGAGAAGGAACCCTTGGTGGATGAGTCCGAAGAAACTTGCTATATGGTCCAAGGGATTAACTCCCTTGAGGAACATTTGAAAACTCATCTAGATGATTGTGCTAGCTCTTCTACTAATAATTATGATAGTATAGATGCCGATGCTTTAAATGAAGAGCTTTCCATTGTGTGTGAAAACTTGCTAGAAAAATATCAAGTTTTAAAAAAGAAAACTTTTAAAATAAAAGAAGAAAATAAGAATTTATCTTCTAAACTTGATATTATTTTGAAAGAAAGGGATGAGATTTCAAATGAAACGGACTCATTGAAATCCCAACTTAATCTTACCCTAAATGAAAACACAATTTTAAAAAATAAAAATAATTGTGATGATGTTTTGAAGAAAAATGAGGTTTTATCTTCAAAACTTGATTTTATTTTAAAAGAGAACAATGCTTTGAAAAATAAAATTGCGTCAATTTTAAAAGAATTGGATTTGATTTCTAATGAAAATAAATATTTGAAAAATGATTTAAATTCACATGTTTGCCATGCTTCACCATCTAGTGCTCTTATTGCATGCTTCACCTCTTCTTCTCATGTTGAAGATGATATAATTATGTTAAAGAAGAGTGTTGATTGTTTGGGCTTCACTTTGAGCCAATGTGCCATGAACCACACACGTTTGGAATCCATGTTTCGCAAGAAACATGCTACTTATATGCATGCACACCATATACGGCATACACATGCTCATCATGTTCACACACATGATACTATGATGCTCATATGTACACTTGTACACATTGTGGACGTAAGGGCCACCTTGCAAAGTTTTGTTATGATAGGATACATAATTCAAATTTTGTAAATAAATTTGTTTGGATTAGGAAAGGTACTAACCCCATGGACCCAATAAGGTATGGTTACCAAAATCTACCCCTATTGTATTTGATGTAGGTGTGGGCTCTCGCTTGACGTGAGAGTAATGGTGCCTTGATGGTGGATGCATTCCGAGCTAAATGGTGACACTTTTGGATGTATCACTTTCAAGGGGAGTTTGGTAGGAGGACCACCATTGTTTGGAGACCTAGAGATAAGCCCTAATAGTTTTTGGTAACTATCTCTAACTCCTATTTAGTTCACATGCTTTCATATTGTTGATTTTTAGTATGTTTTGATTTTTTTTATGTTCATTATATTAAATGCCATGATAAGTAGACTAGTAATATGCATATGTAGTCCTTGAGATACACTCATGTTTATATGGACTTATATTTTTGTGTTCTCGCTTTAGTTTAACTATTGTGTATATCCTAGTTCTAAATTATGTGCATTTAATCTAATGATCATATTTGTTTATAGTTTTGCACTTCATGTTTTGATTACTTATTTAGATGTTATTTTCATTAAAACTTGTATAGATACTTATACAACAAATGAGCCACATTTGATTCTTATATGTTTGTACTTAATTGCTCATTTGTGCCCATTAGATATACTAGTATAGCCTAGTTCTAATGATTCATGCATTTTGACTTGTATTCCCTATTTTTTCGCACATGTTTTTCATGATAATGTGTTTAGATTCATGTATATGTTAATTTTGTTTAAAAACTTTAGATATACATGTATACCCTTAAGTCACTTGCTTTTCATGCAAATTCTCTAATGGACTCATTTGTGTTTGGAATATATATGTATACTTTTAGTTTTAACTATACATACATATACCTTGAAGTATATTTAGTTTTGATGATTTTCATTATTTTTGATAAAGGAATTTTATTTGAGTTTAAGTGCCCTATTTCTATGATTTTGTTGATTACATGACTTGTTACACTCTATGTTTGATGTTTACTCATGATTTTTGTTTCATGAGGTTATATGAGCTTTATTGATATGTGAGTGTCGATGATCGTGTGATTCTCATGTTTTCATGGATTCATTCATGTTTTATTCCTTACTTGAAGGACTTCGTACTAGTTTACAAGATTATCATAAAACTAGTTACGTAATTCTTTTTGGAAGAGTTTTCAATTATGCTAAAATTATTTTTAAATTCACATTTTTTGAAAACCCCTTCCTTCCAAGGGCGGTTGGATGGGCGACCATGCCTTGTATGCTCACTATTGAAAATCTATTTAACATGTGCATGAATAAGGTGGTAGATATGAGTTATACACTTGATCATCATTATATTTTCAATTGGTATCACAATTGATATTTTTATTTTTGTATACTCATATTTGTGTTTTCTATATATGTATACTTCGAACTTCAACTAGTATCAATTTCGATTGGTATTTACATTTTCATATATATATATATATATATATATATATATATATATATATATATATATATATATATATATATATATATATATATATATATATATGATTTGATTGTGCTTACAATATCTTTACATCTTAAAGCACAAATTTGTTTAAGCTAACCTTGATTTAGTCCTTCATGTCAATTATTTTTCAATTGGTATCTTATACAAGCTTATGCATTGTTTTTATTAGTATTTCATAAAGGGGGAGGAAATTCGTATTTTTTCTTTCAATCAGTTTTATTTTCAATTGGTATCTTACTCCCATTCTTTATGATAAAAAATGCTTTGTTTTGGTATATACTAACATTTTCAATATTGGTATCAATAATCTTAAATTGGTATTATTCTTAATTTGATATGCTTATTGCAAAATGAGTTGTGTTTACCCAAAAAGTTAGTTTTTACTTTCAATTGGTATCAATATTTACAATATATATTTCAATTGGTATCAAAAATATACAATATTTCATTTTCTATTGATATTAAAAATTTACAAGATATTTTCAATTGGTATCTTTTGGTATCTTAAAAATTTTGTTTATTTTCAATTGGTATCATAAATTGGCATCATAAATTTGTTTTAAGAGGTTTCATAATGTTTTGATATATATTGCTTATATGCAAGGGAAGATTAATATCTTCTCTATATATAAATTCATGTTGAGTGTATTTCATATTGAAGTGATTGACCTCTCTTTGGTATGTAGTACACGTGTGTAGGAGGAGCTTCACATCTCTTTTTATACATTGTATATTATGTTTTATGTTGTTAGGGTCTAGTCATCTCTTTTCATGTTTGCATGTATGCAGGGAGAGTTAACTTTACGTCTCTCCTCTTTATGAATGTATATCACATATATAACTTTATTGTTTGATTTGTTTTTGCCCCTTTGTTGATGAATTGACAAAAGGGGGGAGAAGTATTTGATGAGTTTATATATGCATGTTTATTTTATTTCCTCGTTTATGCAATAAGTGGGAATAGAATTTGGTGAGTTTATGCATGTTTATTTTCATTTATGCATAAGTGTGTTGTTTGGTTTATGCATTTCATTGAATATCTTTATTGTTTATTGCTATGCATGCGTTAAGGGGGAGCTTTTATGAAGCTTAACTTTAATCCATACATATATAACTCCATGAGTTTTGTCATCATCAAAAAGGGGAGATTGTTGGCCCAAAGGCCCATCACTCTAGTTTTGATGATGATTAACTCATGTAGTTATAGTTTACTAATGATCTTGTAGTTAATTAGCTTCAGATATTTGATCGAGATCTTAGTAGGTGATTAGCTTCAACAAAGGACTTTTAGAGCTAACACATGTAAATTCAAGAGCTCGTGCATCAAGATCACATCTAGTACTTGGTTGGAGTCAAGCTCGTTGGATCACATTTGGATCGAGTCGGCTTGGAGACAAGAAGACTTCGGTTTGTATTTAGTTTAGTTGTTTAGATCTTGTGTAAAGATTAGATGGTATTGATATGCTTAAGTTCACACACACAAAAGTTTATTGGTTTTGGTTTTCGGTTTAACCTGTTTTGAATTTCATGTCAAAAACATAGATATATATCATATATATATATATATATATATATATATATATATATATATATATATATATATATTTGATTCTATCCATATACAATATGCTTCAAATTTGTTTCAATATCATATTTTTTGTATTTACATGAGTTTTGGAGAAAACGGTTTTCCATTTCAAGGTTTGATTTTTGAAAAATACGATATTTGTTTAAAGGCCAAATTTCAATATCACAAAAATGGTTCAAATAGTTTGTAATATGTGTTAATTTTTGGTCACACATGTTTGTTATTCAAAGATTTTATAAGAACTTACTTTTGTGAAATTTTTGTGATTTTATAGGATTTAATTGGAATCAAAATACCTAAGTTTTAAATCCTAAAAATCCCAGCCAGACTGACTGGCGGTCGACCGAGTCGGTCGACCGATGTGCACGAGACGTGCACAAAGGCCAACCACAACGGCCGGTTAACCACGCGGTCGACCGACTGAGAGCACCCCACTCTCGGGTGCTGGCCGGTCGACCGAAGGCTTGGCCCAGTCAACCGGACGGTCGATCGGAGGCACAACGGTCAGAAATATGACCTTGCGCCGGTCGGCCGGGCGGTCGACCAGAAGGGCAATTTTGCCCTTTCCTGCTGCCAGCAGGCAGATTTCTTGAGGGGTTATAAATAGCCCCCCTCTTAAGCTGTTTTAGATATGGTTTTTGAGAGCTAAAATTTCTATCTATTTTAGTTGTTTAGCAAGAAGTTTTTAAAGAGTTTTTGGGTTAAAAAGATTTATCTTTATTTGTTTTCAAGGGTTGGAATATTTCAAAGAAAAGAGTCTTTTGGGAATTGATTTGATCTTGATTTCAATATCTATTTGGAGAATTTTTCAATTGTTTTTCTTTGTTCCAAACACCTTGTCTTCTCACACTTGAGCTATTAACTCTATCCTATCTATGGGATCTTTGTTTTGAGGAAAAATTGGTTTATGCTTTGTTGAGTCACCAAGTGTTGTAATCCTCTTTGCTTTGTGTTATCCTTCTTGTGTAGAGGTGATTGTGAAGGAGTTTGGGTTTGTCGGTATCCCTCTAAGTGTAGAGATGATTGTTGGAGTTTTGGCTTTATGCCTATCCCTCTAAGTGTAGAGGTGATTGTTATTGTTTAGCTTAGTGCCTTATCTCTCTAGTGAGAGGTAACTGTAGTTGTACGTTGCCTCTTGTGTAGAGGTTCTTTTGTTGGAGAGAGGAGTTGTGTACTCCTAAGTTGTATTTGTCAAATCCTCAGTGGAGGTTCCCTGTGTGGAAGTCATGTGTGGACGTATAGTGGAATCCTTCTGTGTGAAGGCGGGGACGTAAAGCAGTGGCTCGAACCTCGAAACGTATATCGGTGTTTGCGATTGATTCACTATCTCTAAATTCTCTCTCTGTTATACCTTATATTATTTCATATTGTTCATATCATATATATATGCTTGGCATTGTTTGTGTGTGCCCATACTAGTGTTGAATCAAGAGAGCTTCATATAGCATCTCAACTCTTATTTAGAGGAATTTAAAGGAGATAGTTCAGAGCCCGTCACCGGGAATTCGGCTACACTCTTTGGTTACACTAAGTATGTTGCAATTAGTTTGTAATTCCGCATCATTTGTCATTAGATTAGCCATACACCTATTCACCCCCCTCTAGATGTATTTTTCAGAAAGTACACCTAGAAGGGGGTGAATAGGTGTACAAGCTAATTTAGGACAAATGATACGGAATTAAAAAGTTAATTGCTAACACACTATGTGTAACCAAGAGTGAGCCCGAATTCTCCGTGAAGGGCTCTGAAACTACTACTCTAGATTCCTCTAAACTAAAAGTTGACGTGCTTTAAAAGCCTCTTGGTTGAACACAAGTGTGGGCACACAAATAATATGTAGCATATGAATAACAATAAAAGCAATGCAAGATAGAAGAGAGATGAGAGTTGAGAGAAAAGATTCAAACACAAACAAGATGATATGTTTCGAGGTTCGAGCCACTGCTCTACATCCCCACTTTCATACAGAAGGATTTCAACTTTCCACTATAGGATCTTCCACACAGAGACCTCCATTGAGGAATTACAACTTACAAGCTTGGAGTACACAACTTCAACTCTCACACCTCTATACAAGAGGGAGCACAAAGTAAAGAAAAAATAAAACTTAGTGATCCAATGATCACAAACTCTCTTGGGGATCTCAAAGAATCATAAATAATTTTTCTCACAATACAAAGATCCTAAAGATAGGTTTAGAATTGAATAGCTCAGGTGTGAGAAATCAAAGTGTTTTGGAAAAAAAATTACCAAGAATACACTTGGGAAAACCCTTTTGATAGATATGTAAAATGAAGGACAAAACAAATTTTCCAAATCTAGCTTTTCTTTGATTTTTCAAAAACTGTAAAAAAAAATAAAAATAGAGAATTTTTAGCACAAAAACTTCTTTTTAAAACTTGCTGAAAACACTTGAAAAGATGAGAAACTTTGCTATTGAATCCTTAGTTGAATCTGACTTCAAAGGACCCATATTTATAGTGTCTGAAAATATATCCGTTAGGGTCCAGAACATGCCAGAAATGACCTATCGGTCGACCGCCAATGGTCAAATTTTTGACAGTTGGGGTTGTCGGTCGACCGCCCTAAGGCACGGTGAGATTTTTCTCACTCTCACTATGGGTCGATCGTCCGGTCGACCGTGGCCAGAACCAGAGAGCTCACTCTCTGGGTCGGTCGGTCGTCCGGTCGACCGAGGCCAGATCGGTCGACCGTGCGGTTGACCGGCCCAAGGCCAAAGGACTTGTGCACGTCCTGTGCACATCGGTCGATCGCTCGGTCGACCGAGCCCAAGTTCGGTTGACCAGTCAGTCGACTGCAGGCAGCCCACAAATAGGGCTTAGAGGTTGAAATATTTGATCTTTTAATTACCTATAAATTCCCATAAAATCATAAAAAATCCATAAAAATAAGTTAATGTAAATATTTGAAGTACAAATATGTGTGATCAAAATTCAACACATATTACAAACTATTTGAACTATTTTTTAAGCATGAAAATTTAGGTTTAAACTAAAAACTGTATTTTCCAAAACTTGAATTTTGAAATGAAAATCCGTTTTCTCCAAAACTCGTATAGATACAAAACATGATATTTAAACACTTTTGAAGTATAGCATGTATGAATAGAATTCAATTCACATATAAAAGATATATCTATATTTTTGACATTAAATCCAAAAATAATTTTTGTTAAAAACAAAACTAGAAGCCATGAAATAGATATACTTCAAATAAGTTTTTAGACAATGTGTAATAATAATGTATATGGATGAAATCTAACATACATATAAACCATGTAAACTTCTTTTGATTCTATCTATTCATGAAAACGAAAGATATATTCTTGAAAATCAAAACAGTTAAACTGAAAACCAAAACTATTTGAACTTGTATGTGTACTTGAGCATATCAAGACTAACCAATCTTTTCACAAGATCTAAACTAAAACTAACTAAACAAATCTAGATGCAAGTCTTCTTATTAATCTCTATCTCCAAGCTGACTCGATCCAAACTTGATCCATAGAGTTTGACTCCAACCGAGTGCTAGATGCGATCTTGATACGTGAGCTCTTGAATTTACACGTGTTGCTCCAAAATTGCTTTGAATTCTTTGTTGAAGCTAATCACCTACTAAGATCTTGATCAATAACTGAAATTATATAAACATAAGATCATTAGCAAACTAACTTTTATAAGTTAGTCATCATCAAAACTAAGATGAAGGGCCTCTGGGCCAATAATACAGTCTCATCTAATACTGGTCAACGTTACAAATCCACTCTTATTACACTCGAGCTCAAATCACAAGATCCAAAAATCAAAATAACAGATCAATAGAATATATATTCGATCTACTAGTTCTGTCCAATCTAATCTACACATATTCTTCAATCCAAAGTCAACTCTACTCCAACTAACTTACTGATATATCCAAGTCCAATACCCAGTCTTTTAATGAAAAAATACATCATATTAAGTACTCCTCAATATCCAATTAATTTCTCATCTAAATATTATCCCTAAATCCAATGTAATGAATGTAAATCCCAAGTCAACTCCAACTCTAAATAAGTCCATATATATATATATATATATATATATATATATATATATATATATATATATATATATATATATATATATATATATTATATATATATATATATATATATATATATATATATATATATATATATATATTGTTGGCCCAAGAGGTTACACTCTCCATTTGTTTAAAGTTTTGATGATAACAAAACAAATAGAAGCTATATGGTACTAATAAGTTTGTTCAAGATAAGTTTCAGGTTAGTACCATTTTTGAAGGACATTGCTTAGCTCTTGCAAAGATTTTCTAGGTTCATGGAGCAAACAAGGCATATGGCACAAGAGGTAATGTCTATAGAAGAGAAGGCTCTAGCAAGGCATTACATGGCTCAAGACTTCATTTTTGCTCAAGAGACTTTATTAGATTTGTTTTTAGTTTATAGTTTTGTTAAAGAATAGTGAATAGGTTTGAAGCTCTATATTCCTACACACACTAGTTTTTGCGCACATGTCATTTCTAAAAATTTGTCCTATATATATGTACCAAATATTTTTAAATATAGTCTTTTGCTTATAAACTCAATTTTGTGTATTATACATAGTTCTGATCAAAACTATTTTGTAAACCATCAAAATCTCCTCAAAATCCTTTTCAAATTTAAGTTTTTGGCCTGAGCCGGTCGACCGACCGGTCGACCGACTCTATGTCAGGTCAGATCGGTCGACCGACCGTTCGACCGGGATTCTGACCGTTGGGTGCGTGCATCTGTGCACGTTTCCCGGTCGACCGGGCGGTCGACCGGACCCCACTACAGTCGACCGATCTTCGGCCGTCTGTAAGCAAGCAACCCTCTGTTTGTTGCGGTCGACCGAGCGGTCGACCGGGGGCCGCAACGGCTCTTTTATTTTGAAACCCGGTCGACCGGCCGGTCGACCGTTGCAGTTTTTAGCCTGTAACGGCTATTTTTTTATACACGTTTTAAAACGAGCTTTTTGTCTCTAAACGTGTTTAGGGGCTGTTTTCTGGGTCAAATACTTCCTAATTACCATTTTGTTAGTTTACCCTTTAATCCCTATCTCTATCCTATAAATAGGGGTGATTAGGGAATGGTTCTCACAACAATCATTTTGCAAAATATTTAAAGTTTAAAGAGCTTTCAAAAGAGTTTTGTTCTTGGTTTTTGTGCTGAAAAATCTCTCTCATTTCTGAAGTTTCAGTTTCAAAACTCTCTCAAATTCTTTCTCTTTTTCCCACTTACAATACTAGAGCTTCAATCCTACTCATTGTTCTACAGGGCTTTTGTAAGGGAAAAAGATTTTTCAAAAGAGAGTTTGTGGTCTTTTGATCACCAAGAGAATACTTGTACTTGAGATTGTGGAGTTTGGTACTCCGGTGTGATTGTAACTCTTTGTGAAGTTATAGTGGTTAGAAATCCTTCTGGGTGAAGGCGGGGACGTAGAGCTGGGTGCTAGAACCTCGGAAAAATTCTCGGTGTTTGCGTTTGGTTTACTTGCTTCTTGTTTTAATTCCTTGCCTTATACTTATTGCTTCTTATTCATTACTTCATTTACTTGCTATTCATATTCATTGCTACATTGTACTTGCTCTACATATTGATTGCTATATTCACTTGTTTCATATTCATTTTGTCAATCAAATACTCATACAACAAGATTGCAATACGCACCTCAAACTCTTATCTGGAGGAATCACGAGGAAGGAGTTCAGAGCCCTTCACGGGGCATTCGGCTTCTAGTCTTGTTTTGGGTGATTATTGCATCATAAGTTTTTATTTGTGCATTGATTAGCATTATCACCTATTCACCCCCCCTCTATGTGATTTGTGTGATTGTTCCACACTATCTAAACTATGGATACCTAAGTCTTCTTGACGATCTCCATCTTCAAGTAGACCCGATCCAAAACTCCATCCATGGGCTAGGCAATGTGTGATCTTGAAGCTTGAGCCCTGGAATCACTTGTGAAGCTTCCAAACACCTCTTGTTGAAGCTATCACCAAACTAACATCTTGTTAAAGGATCTGAAATTTAAAATCACAAGATTATTAGTAAACATAACTACATGAGTTAATCATCATCAAAACTAGGGTGGAAGGCCTTTGGGCCAACAATCTCCCCCTTTTAATAACAGGCCAGGTCGGCCGACCGCACTGGTCGACTGCACCTAAGGCCGGTCGACCCTTGGGGTCGATCGACGTGCACAGGCTTGTGCACGTTTGGCAGACACAGGGACGGTCGGCCGGGCAGCCGACCGGACCAGAGAGCTCTGCTCTCTGTTTCTGGCGGTCGGCCGGACGGTCGACCGAGATGACCCAACGGTCATATTTCTGACCGTTGGCGGTCGGCCGGCCGGCCGACCGCTAGCCTGTCAGGCTGCCAGATCAGCCTAACGGCTAGTTTCTGTTTTGGCCTATATAAACCCCATTTCTTTGGGATTTTGGCCAAGGTTTGTACAAGAGAAAAATTCCTGTTTACCTAGTGTTAAAAACAAGTTTTCAAAAGTGTTTTGGGCTTTAAACTTCCAATCTTATTTATTTTAGGTTTTTGGAAAAATCAAAGAAAAGATTATTTTGAGAGATTTGTCTTGGCTTTCATTTTCTACCTTTTACAAGAGTTTTCCCAAGTTTCTTTCTTTGAGTTTTTGTTTTCCAAACACCTAGTTTTCCACACTTGAGCTTATCATACTATCCTATTCTATTAGGATCTTTGTTTAGTGGAAAGAGAGATTGTTTGAGGTTGATTGAGCCTCCAAGATTGTACACCCTTGCTTTTGTTGTGTCCCTCTTTGGTAGAGATTGATCAGGTGATTGGTTTGCTCCCTCTTTGGTAGAGGTTGAGGCTTGTGGTTTGCTCCCTCTAGTGAGAGGTGGAGTTGTTGTTGTTTGCTCCCTCTATTGTGAGGTGGAGCTTGGTGGTTGTAACCCTCTTCGGTAGAGGTGTTGGTTGTTGTTGTTTGGCTACGGGCCTACCCCTCGGTTGTGAGGTGGTGTTTGAGAGAGGAGTTCGGTACTCTCTTGTTGTAACAAATCCTTCTCGGTGAAGGTTCCCTCGGTGGGAGATAGTGGATTGGAAATCCTACACGGTGGTGTAGGCGGGGATGTAGAGCAAGGTGTGTGAATCTCGAAACATATCTTGTTGTTAGCGTTTGATCCATTGTCTCCTAACTCTCTCTCTTTAAATTGTGCAAAGCATTATTCATATCATCATATCATATTTGCTTGTGTTGAGCATAATTCATATTGTCATATCATATCTATTTGCTTGTGTTGTGCCTTGCATATTTCATATAGCTATATCTTGTATATGCTTGGTTGTTTGTGTGTGCCTCACTTGTACTTAACCACAAGAGCTTCATATAGCACCTCAACCCATATTTAGGGGAATCAAGAGGAGTTAGTCCAGAGCCCTTCACGGGGAATTCGGCTACACTTGTGTGTTGTATTAAGTGTGTTGCAATATTGTTTTTAAGCTTCCGCATTTAGAGCATTTAGTTTCTAGATTAGCACTTACACCTATTCACCCCCCTAGGTGTGTTTTCACACCACATGCTACATATCAAACCGTATTTATTTGTGTAAAAATTCTTTCAAAGCCTCTTTTGAAATTTATCATTCTAGAAAACCAAATGTTTCATATTTCAAGATTTTGGATGCAAGTGTTTTGTTTTAAATACTAAAGATAACTTAGGTAAATTTGATGCTAAAGCTTATGAAGCAATATTTGTTGGATATTCTACTACTAGCAAAACTTATAAAGTATTCAATAAATCCTCTCTTACTATTGAAGAATCCATACATGCTAAATTTGAAGAATCTAATGTTGTTGTTGAGAATGTTGTAGAGTTTGACTCATTAGGTGAGGACATGGAGAAGCTATCCTTGAAGGACTCACCCATTCAAGAAGAAAAGGTAGAACCTATTGGTGATGTTCAAAAGGAAGAAGTGGAACAATCTCAACCACTTCCGAAAGATTGGAGATTCGCTACAAATCATCCCAAGAATCTCATCATAGGTGATGTATCTAAAGGGGTAACAACTCACTCCAAACTCCATGACTTGTGTGGTAATGTTGCATTTATTTCTCATTTTGAACCCAAAAACATCCTCGAAGCCGAGGGTGACTCATATTGGTTGCTAGCTATGCAAGAAGAGCTCAATCAATTTGAGCGCAACCAAGTTTGGCACCTTGTTCCTAGACCCCACGATAGACCAATAATTGGTACTAAGTGGATTTTTAGGAACAAGATGGATGAGTCAGGAAATGTTATTAGGAATAAAGCTAGGTTAGTGGCCCAAGGTTACACTCAAGTTGAAGGAATTGACTTTGAGGAGACCTTTGCACTCGTAGCACGACTTGAAGCCATACGGATGACACTAGCTTTTGCATCTTTTAAAAATTTTAAACTTTTTCAAATGGATGTAAAAAGTGCATTTTTAAATGGTTTTATAAATGAAGAAGTTTTTGTTGAACAACCTCCCGGGTTTGTTGATTATGTTCATCCTAATTTTGTTTTTAAACTTGATAAAGCTTTGTATGGATTAAAGCAAGCTCCTAGAGCTTGATATGAAAGGCTTTCTAATTTTCTTCTTTCAAATGATTTTGTTAAAGGCAAAGTAGACACAACATTATTTACTAAGCATGTTGATAATGACATTCTTATAGTGCAAATTTACGTTGATGATATAATTTTTGGTTCTACTAATGAGCTTTTGTGCAAGGAATCTGAAAAGTGTATGCAACGTGAATTCGAAATGTCTTCAATGGGTGAATTAAATTTCTTTCTTGGACTCCAAATCAAGCAAATGCGGGATGGGATATTCATATGTCAAGCCAAATATGCAAAGGAACTCATAAAGAAATTTGGACTTGAAGGTTCGAAAGTTTGCAACACTCCCATGGCAACTACAACCAAGCTTGATAAGGATGACCAAGGTAAATGTGTTGATATTAAGTTATATAGAGGCATGATTGGTAGTTTCTTGTATTTAACGGCAAGTAGGCCGGATATCATGTTTAGTATGTGTCTTTGTGCTAGATTCCAATCATATCCTAAAGAGTCTCATCTTATTGCGGTAAAACGCATCATTCGTTATATTAAGGGCACTATTGGAATGGGTCTTTGGTATCCGAAAACCGGAGATTTTTCTATGACGAGTTTTTTGGATGCCGACTATGCGGGTTGTAGAGTGGATAGAAAGAGTACTAGTGGGACATGTCAATTTCTTGGTAATTGTCTTATTTCATGGTCCTCTAAGAAACAAAATTCGGTAGCCCTCTCAACCGCCGAGGCGGAGTATGTTGCGGCGGGGCTTGTTGTGCACAAGTCCTTTGGATGAAACATACTCTCCTTGATTATGATTTGTATTATGACCATATAAAAATATTTTGTGATAATACTAGTACTATTCATATGACTAAGAATGCAAATCAACATAGTAAGCCTAAGCACATTGAGATTAGATATCACTTTCTTAGAGATTATTTTGAGAAAGGTGATATAGAGATTGATTATGTTTCTTCGGATTTGCAACTTGCCGATATTTTCACTAAACTTTTGATTTTAATAGATTTTCCTTTATATGTGGTGAACTTATTGTTTGTGTTATTGAATAAAAATGTTTTCCTTGTTTCTTTATCCCTTTTTTGATGTATGACAAAAAGGGGGAAAAATGAGTTTATTTGGTTTTGGTTTTGGTTTGCAAGTGTATATGATTTTGCAAGTGTTTTTAGTCTCATGTTTTTACTTGCGTTTACTTGTTTAATATAGCATAATTTGAGGGGGAGTTTTATCTCTCTCTTTATATCTTTTTGATATAGTCTATATAGCATAATTTGAAGGGAGTTTTATCTCTCTCTTTATATCTTTTTGATATAGCCTATTTGTTTTGTCATCATCAAAAAGGGGGAGATTGTTGGCCCAAGAGGTTACACTCTCCATTTGTTTAAAGTTTTGATGATAACAAAACAAATAGAAGCTATATGGTACTAATAAGTTTGTTCAAGATAAGTTTCAGGTTAGTACCATTTTTGAAGGACATTGCTTAGCTGTTGCAAAGATTTTCTAGGTTCATGGAGCAAACAAGGCATATGGCACAAGAGAGAATGTCCATAGAAGAGAAGGCTCTAGTAAGGCATTACATGGCTCAAGACTTCATTTTTACTCAAGAGACTTCATTAGATTTGTTTTTAGTTTTATAGTTTTGTTAAAGAATAGTGAATAGGTTTGAAGCTCTATATTCCTACACACACTAGTTTTTCATTTCTAAAAATTTGTCCTATATATATGTACAAAATATTTTAAATATAGTCTTTTGCTTATAAACTCAATTTTGTGTATTAAACATAGTTCTGATCAAAACTATTTAGTAAAACCATCAAAATCTCCTCAAAATCCTTTTCAAATTTCAGTTTTTGGCCTGAGCCGGTCGACCGACCGGTCGACCGACTCTATGTCAGGTCAGATCGGTCGACCGACCGGTCGACCGGGATTCTGACCGTTGGGTGCGTGCATGTGTGCACGTTTCCCGGTCGACCGGGCGGTCGACCGGACCCCACTACAGTCGACCGACCTTCAGCCGTCTGTAAGCAAGCAACTCTCTGTTTGTTGCGGTCGACCGAGCGGTCGACCGGGGGCCGCAACGGCTCTTTTATTTTGAAACCCGGTCGACCGGCCGGTCGACCGTTGCAGTTTTTAGCCTGTAACGGCTATTTTTTTATATACGTTTTAAAACGAGCTTTTTGTCTCTAAACGTGTTTAGGGGCTGTTTTCTGGGTCAAATACTTCCTAATTACCATTTTGTTAGTTTACCCTTTAATCCCTATCTCTATCCTATAAATAGGGGTGATTAGGGATATGGTTCTCACAACAATCATTTTGCAAAATATTTAAAGTTTAAAGAGCTTTCAAAAGAGTTTTGTTCTTGGTTTTTGTGCTGAAAAATCTCTCTCATTTCTAAAGTTTCAGTTTCAAAACTCTCTCAAATTCTTTCTCTTTTTCCCACTTACAATACTAGAGCTTCAATCCTACTCATTGTTCTACAGGGCTTTTGTAAGGAAAAAAGATTTTTCAAAAGAGAGTTTGTGGTCTTTTGATCACCAAGAGAATACTTGTACTTGAGATTGTGGAGTTTGGTACTCCGGTGTGATTGTAACTCTTTGTGAAGTTATAGTGGTTAGAAATCCTTCTGGGTGAAGGCGGGGACGTAGAGCTGGGTGCTCGAACCTCGGAAAAATTCTCGGTGTTTGCGTTTGGTTTACTTGCTTCTTGTTTTAATTCCTTGCCTTATACTTATTGCTTCTTATTCATTACTTCATTTACTTGCTATCATATTCATTGCTACATTGTACTTGCTCTACATATTGATTGCTATATTCACTTGTTTCATATTCATTTTGTCAATCAAATACTCATACAACAAGATTGCAATATGCACCTCAAACTCTTATCTGGAGGAATCACGAGGAAGGAGTTCAGAGCCCTTCACGGGGCATTCGGCTTCTAGTCTTGTTTTGGGTGATTGTTGCATCATAAGTTTTTATTTGTGCATTGATTAGCATTATCACCTATTCACCCCCCCTCTATGTGATTTGGGTGATTGTTCCACACTATCTAAACTATGGATACCTAAGTCTTCTTGACGATCTCCATCTTCAAGTAGACCCGATCCAAAACTCCATCCATGGGCTAGGCAATGTGTGATCTTGAAGCTTGAGCCCTGGAATCACTTGTGAAGCTTCCAAACACCTCTTGTTGAAGCTATCACCAAACTAACATCTTGTTAAAGTATCTGAAACTTAAAATCACAAGATTATTAGTAAACATAACTACATGAGTTAATCATCATCAAAACTAGGGTGGAAGGCCTTTGGGCCAACAATCTCCCCCTTTTAATAACAGGCCAGGTCGGCCGACCGCACTGGTCGACTGCACCTAAGGCCGGTCGACCCTTGGGGTCGACCGACGTGCACAGGCTTGTGCACGTTTGGCAGACACAGGGACGGTCGGCCGGGCGGCCGACCGGACCAGAGAGCTCTGCTCTCTGTTTCTGGCGGTCGGCCGGACGGTCGACCGAGATGACCCAACGGTCATATTTCTGACCGTTGGCGGTCGGCCGGCCGGCCGACCGCTAGCCTGTCAGGCTGCCAGATCAGCCTAACGGCTAGTTTCTGTTTTGGCCTATATAAACCCCATTTCTTTGGGATTTTGGCCAAGGTTTGTACAAGAGAAAAATTCCTGTTTACCTAGTGTTAAAAACAAGTTTTCAAAAGTGTTTTTGGGCTTTAAACTTCCAATCTTATTTGTTTTAGGTTTTTGGAAAAATCAAAGAAAAGATTATTTTGAGAGATTTGTCTTGGCTTTCATTTTCTACCTTTTACAAGAGTTTTCCCAAGTTTCTTTCTTTGAGTTTTTGTTTTCCAAACACCTAGTTTTTCACACTTGAGCTTATCATACTATCCTATTCTATTAGGATCTTTGTTTAGTGGAAAGAGAGATTGTTTGAGGTTGATTGAGCCTCCAAGATTGTACACTCTTGCTTTTGTTGTGTCCCTCTTTGGTAGAGATTGATCAGGTGATTGGTTTGCTCCCTCTTTGGTAGAGGTTGAGGCTTGTGGTTTGCTCCCTCTAGTGAGAGGTGGAGTTGTTGTTGTTTGCTCCCTCTATTGTGAGGTGGAGCTTGGTGGTTGTAACCCTCTTCGGTAGAGGTGTTGGTTGTTGTTGTTTGGCTACGGGCCTACCCCTCGGTTGTGAGGTGGTGTTTGAGAGAGGAGTTCGGTACTCTCTTGTTGTAACAAATCCTTCTCAGTGAAGGTTCCCTCGGTGGGAGATAGTGGATTGAAAATCCTACACGGTGGTGTAGGCGGGGATGTAGAGCAAGGTGTGTGAACCTCGAAACATATCTTGTTGTTAGCGTTTGATCCATTGTCTCCTAACTCTCTCTCTTTAAATTGTGCAAAGCATCATTCATATCATCATATCATATTTGCTTGTGTTGAGCATAAGTCATATTGTCATATCATATCAATTTGCTTGTGTTGTGCCTTGCATATTTCATATAGCTATATCTTGTATATGCTTGGTTGTTTGTGTGTGCCTCACTTGTACTTAACCACAAGAGCTTCATATAGCACCTCAACCCATATTAGGGGAATCAAGAGGAGTTAGTCCAGAGCCCTTCACGGGGAATTCGGCTACACTTGTGTGTTGTATTAAGTGTGTTGCAATATTGTTTTTAAGCTTCCGCATTTAGAGCATATAGTTTCTAGATTAGCACTTACACCTATTCACCCCCCTAGGTGTGTTTTCACACCACATGCTACATATCAAACCGTATTTATTTGTGTAAAAATTCTTTCAAAACCTCTTTTGAAATTTATCATTCTAGAAAACCAAATGTTTCATATTTCAAGATTTTTGGATGCAAGTGTTTTGTTTTAAATACTAAAGATAACTTAGGTAAATTTGATGCTAAAGCTTATGAAGCAATATTTGTTGGATATTCTACTACTAGCAAAACTTATAGAGTATTCAATAAATCCTCTCTAACTATTGAAGAATCCATACATGCTAAATTTGAAGAATCTAATGTTGTTGTTGAGAATGTTGTAGAGTTTGACTCATTAGGTGAGGACATGGAGAAGCTATCCTTGAAGGACTCACCCATTCAAGAAGAAAAGGTAGAACCTATTGGTGATGTTCAAAAGGAAGAAGTGGAACAATCTCAACCACTTCCGAAAGATTGGAGATTCGCTACAAATCATCCCAAGAATCTCATCATAGGTGATATATCTAAAGGGGTAACAACTCACTCCAAACTCCATGACTTGTGTGGTAATGTTGCATTTATTTCTCATTTTAAACCCAAAACATCCTCGAAGCCGAGGGTGACTCATATTGGTTGCTTGCTATGCAAGAAGAGCTCAATCAATTTGAGCGCAACCAAGTTTGGCACCTTGTTTCTAGACCCCACGATAGACCAATAATTGGTACTAAGTGGATTTTTAGGAACAAGATGGATGAGTCAGGAAATATTATTAGGAATAAAGCTAGGTTAGTGGCCCAAGGTTACACTCAAGTTGAAGGAATTGACTTTGAGGAGACCTTTGCACTCGTAGCACGACTTGAAGCCATACGGATGACACTAGCTTTTGCATCTTTTAAAAATTTTAAACTTTTTCAAATGGATGTAAAAAGTGCATTTTTAAATGGTTTTATAAATGAAGAAGTTTTTGTTGAACAACCTCCCGGGTTTGTTGATTATGTTCATCCTAATTTTGTTTTTAAACTTGATAAAGCTTTGTATGGATTAAAGCAAGCTCCTAGAGCTTGGTATGAAAGGCTTTCTAATTTTCTTCTTTCAAATGATTTTGTTAAAGGCAAAGTAGACACAACATTATTTACTAAGCATGTTGATAATGACATTCTTATAGTGCAAATTTACGTTGATGATATAATTTTTAGTTCTACTAATGAGCTTTTGTGCAAGGAATTTGAAAAGTGTATGCAACGTGAATTCGAAATGTCTTCAATGGGTGAATTAAATTTCTTTCTTGGACTCCAAATCAAGCAAATGCGGGATGGGATATTCATATGTCAAGCCAAATATGCAAAGGAACTCATAAAGAAATTTGGACTTGAAGGTTCGAAAGTTTGCAACACTCTCATGGCAACTACAACCAAGCTTGATAAGGATGACCAAGGTAAATGTGTTGATATTAAGTTATATAGAGGCATGATTGGTAGTTTCTTGTATTTAACGGCAAGTAGGTCGGATATCATGTTTAGTATGTGTCTTTGTGCTAGATTCCAATCATATCCTAAAGAGTCTCATCTTATTGCGGTAAAACGCATCATTCGTTATATTAAGGGCACTATTGGAATGGGTCTTTGGTATCCGAAAACCGGAGATTTTTCTATGACGAGTTTTTCGGATGCCGACTATGCGGGTTGTAGAGTGGATAGAAAGAGTACTAGTGGGACATGTCAATTTCTTGGTAATTGTCTTATTTCATGGTCCTCTAAGAAACAAAATTCGGTAGCCCTCTCAACCGCCGAGGCGGAGTATGTTGCGGCGGGGGCTTGTTGTGCACAAGTCCTTTGGATGAAACATACTCTCCTTGATTATGATTTGCATTATGACCATGTAAAAATATTTTGTGATAATACTAGTACTATTCATATGACTAAGAATGCAAATCAACATAGTAAGACTAAGCACATTGAGATTAGATATCACTTTCTTAGAGATTATTTTGAGAAAGGTGATATAGAGATTGATTATGTTTCTTCGGATTTGCAACTTGCCGATATTTTCACTAAACTTCTTGATTTTAATAGATTTTCCTTTATATGTGGTGAACTTATTGTTTGTGTTATTGAATAAAATGTTTTCCTTGTTTCTTTATCCTTTTTGATGTATGACAAAAAGGGGAGAAAAATGAGTTTATTTGGTTTTGGTTTTGGTTTGCAAGTGTATATGATTTTGCAAGTGTTTTTAGTCTCATGTTTTTACTTGCGTTTACTTGTTTAATATAGCATAATTTGAGGGGGAGTTTTATCTCTCTCTTTATATCTTTTTGATATAGTCTATATAGCATAATTTGAAGGGGAGTTTTATCTCTCTCTTTATATCTTTTTGATATAGCCTATTTGTTTTGTCATCATCAAAAAGGGGAGATTGTTGGCCCAAGAGGTTACACTCTCCATTTGTTTAAAGTTTTGATGATAACAAAACAAATAGAAGCTATATGGTACTAATAAGTTTGTTCAAGATAAGTTTCAGGTTAGTACCATTTTTGAAGGACATTGCTTAGCTATTGCAAAGATTTTCTAGGTTCATGGAGCAAACAAGGCATATGGCACAAGAGAGAATGTCCATAGAAGAGAAGGCTCTAGTAAGGCATTACATGGCTCAAGACTTCATTTTTGCTCAAGAGACTTCATTAGATTTGTTTTTAGTTTTATAGTTTTGTTAAAGAATAGTGAATAGGTTTGAAGCTCTATAATCCTACACACACTAGTTTTTGCGCACATGTCATTTCTAAAAATTTGTCCTATATATATGTACAAATATTTTAAATATAGTCTTTTGCTTATAAACTCAATTTTGTGTATTATACATAGTTCTGATCAAAACTATTTAGTAAACCATCAAAATCTCCTCAAAATCCTTTTCAAATTTCAGTTTTTGGCCTGAGCCGGTCGACCGACCGGTCGACCGACTCTATGTCAGGTCAGATCGATCGACCGACCGGTCGACCGGGATTCTGACCGTTGGGTGCGTGCATGTGTGCACGTTTCCCGGTCGACCGGGCGGTCGACCGGACCCCACTACGATCGACCGACCTTCGGCCGTCTATAAGCAAGCAACTCTCTGTTTGTTGCGGTCGACCGAGCAGTCGACCGGGGGCCGCAACGGCTCGTTTATTTTGAAACCCGGTCGACCGGCCGGTCGACCATGGCTGTTGTTGGCCCAAAGGCCTTCCACCCTAGTTTTGATGATGATTAACTCATGTAGTTATGTTTACTAATAATCTTGTGATTTTAAGTTTCAGATCATTAACCAAGATATTAGTTGGTGATTAGCTTCAACAAGGTGTTTGGAAGCTTCACAAGTGATTCCAGGGCTCAAGCTTTAAGATCACACATTGCCTAGCCCATGGATGGAGTTTTGGATCGGGTCTACTTGAAGATGAAGATCATCAAGAAGACTTAGATATCCTAGTTTAGATCCATTTGTAAAGCTTAGTATAGTTGATATGCTCAAGTGCACATACACACCCGTTTTATGTTTGGTTTTTGGTTTTCATGAATAGTTGATCAAAACAAGTTTAATTAATATATGTATAGTTGTTTCATTCTATACATGCATGCTTAACTTTTAAACAAACTTATTTTGACTTTCCTATTCATGTATTGAAAAATCCAAGTTTGATAAAAATACATTTTTGGTTTTTGGTAAAAATGTTAAAACACAAATATAGTTCATATTGATTGATATTTGAGCTAAACCTTTTTTCACATATTTATATATCAATGCAAAATGATAAAACTATTTTTGGGTATTTTTATAAGAGATAAAAGAATTTTTTGAAATATTTTAACTTATGTTTTTCTGCCCTGAACTGTGACTGACAGGCCAGGTCGGTCGACCGCACCAAGGGCCGGTCGACCCGTGAGGTCGACCGACGTGCACAGAGCCGTGCACGTCTGGCAGACACAAGGGCGGTCGACCCGGACGGTCGACCGTAACTGAGAGCAGTGCTCTCTGTTTATTTGGGTCGACCGGGCGGTCGACCGGGATGGCTCATCGGTCATATTTCGGACCGTTGGCGGTCGACCGGGCCGGTCGACCGTTAGCCTGTCAGGCTGCCAGATCAGCCTAACGGCTAGTTTTCTGATGGGCCTATATAAACCCCATTTCTTTGGGATTTTGGCCAAGATTTTTAGAGCTGATTTTCTCCCATTCTCTGGTTTTAAAAACAAGTTTTAAAAAGTGTTTAAAGAGCAAAAAGATTCATTCTTATTGTTTTTAAGTGTTTTGTTCATTTCAAAGAAACTAGGTTTTGGGAATTGTTTTTGAGCAAAAATCTCTATCATTTTTGGTGTTTTCCCAAGAGTTTTCTTTGATCAAAACACTTGGTTTTCCACACTTGAGCTTATCATCTATCCTATTCTATTAGGATCTTGTTTTGTGGAAAGAGAAAGGAAAGGAGAGATTGTTTGTGGTTGAAAGAGACCACTTATTGTAAACCCTCATTATTTGGTTGCTCCCTCTTTGGTAGAGGTTGAGGTTGTGGATTTGAGGTGATTGGTTTGCTCCCTCTTTGGTAGAGGTGGAGATTGGTGTTTACTCCCTCTTTATGAGGTGGAGTTGGTTGTTGGTTTGTATCCCTCAAGTGTGAGGTGGATTGGTTGTTGTTTGGCTACGGGCCTACCCCTCTTGTGTGAGGGGGTGTTTGTATTGAGAGAGGAGTTCGGTACTCCCTTTGTTGTAACAAATCCTCTTCGGTAGAGGTTCCCTCGGTGGGAGATAGTGGATTGGAAATCCTACACGGTGGTGTAGGCGGGGATGTAGAGCTAGGGGCTCGAACCTCGAAACATATCTTGTTGTTAGCGTTTGATCCATTGTCTCCTAACTCTCTTTTTAAATTGTGCAAAGCATCATTCATATCATCATATCATATTTGCTTGTGTTGAGCATAATTCATATTGTCATATCATATCTATTTGCTTGTGTTGTACCTTGCATATTTCATATTGCTATATCTTGTATATGCTTGGTTGTTTGTGTGTGCCTCACTTGTACTTAACCACAAGAGCTTCACATAGCACCTCAACCCATTCAAGGAGAATCAAGAGGAGTTAGTCCAGAGCTCTTCACGGGGAATTCGGCTACACTTGTGTGTTGTATTAAGTGTGTTGCAAAATTTGCATTAGTTTCCGCATTTAGAGCACTTAGTTTCTAGATTAGCACATACACCTATTCACCCCCCCCTCTAGGTGTCCTTTTTCAATTGGTATCAGTGTCAAGTGCTCTGATTTTGGGTCTAACAACCTAGAGTTAAAGATCCTCATTTTAGGCTAATCTTGTTTGCATTTGCTTGTTTGCACACATATAGTTTGGACCCATAGACTTCATGACCCCACCTATGTTTGACCCTTCCAACATCCTTGTTTGGAAGACTAAGATGTCCGTTTACCTACAAGCCCTAGGTTACAAGGTTCACCTTACCATTACCAAGGAATCCTTCCTTAGTGATAGCAAGCATATAGGGGCCAATGCACAAGCCCTTGAGGCCATTAGAAGCACATTAAATAAAGAATATCTTATGCTTGCTTCTAACTTTGATTCCGCATTTGCAGTGTGGAATATGTTGACAACAACCACCACCTCCAAGCTTTAATTGCCAAATCAACTGGAGGAATCTAGTGGAGAATCCGAACCACAACAATGCAAGGGAATGACTCCCTTGAGGTACTTTCGGAACCCCACTTAGATAGAGATGATTGTGCTAGTTCTTCAAATGATTATGTTGATGCCCATGCCTTGAATGAAGAACTATCTATAGTTTGTGAAAAATTAATTGAAAAATATAAAATTTTGAAAAAGAAGAGTCTAGGCATTAATAATGAAAATAAAAGTTTGATTGCTAGACTTGATATTGTTTTGCAAGAGAAGGAGGAGATTTCTAATGAAAGGGATTCATTGAAATCTCAACTAGACCTTGCATTAAAAGAAAATGAATTTTTAAAATCTAAAAATGATTGCCATGATATTTTGAAGAAAAATGAAAACTTGTCTTCAAAAGTTAGCTTTGTTTTAAAAGAAAATGATTCTTTAAAAATAAAAATTGCTTCTATTTTAAAGGATTTAGAAGATTGTTTAAAGAAGAATATTGTTTTGAAAAATAAGATTGATTCTCATGTTTGCCATGCTAGGGTAGCTTCACCTAGATCACCCCTTGCATGCACTTCTTCTTCTAAGATAAATGATGATATTTGTTTGTTGAAGAAGAAAATAGATTGTTTGGGCTCCACTATGAGCCAATGTGCCATGAACCACTCACGTTTGGAAACTTTGTTCGAAAGAAACAAGTTCCATTCTTTATGCATGCACACCCTCCACGGCATACACATGCTCCTCACGGACACCATCACACTATGTATGCTCATGTGTACACTTGTACACATTGTGGACGTAAGGGCCACCTTGCTAAATTTTGCTTTGATAGATTACATAATGTAAATTTAGCAAAGAATTTTATTTGGGTTAGAGAAGGTACTAACCCCCATGGACCCAATAAGATATGGGTACCAAAGACCACCCCTCCTATTTTTGATGTAGGTGTGGGCTCTCACATGACGTGAGAGTTGCCGTACCTTGGAGTGGATGCGTTCCGAACTTCATGAAAATCAATTGGATGCATCACTTTCAAGGGAATGTTTGGTGGAGAGGACCACCATGTTTTGGAGACAGGAGAGTTGCCTTCTAGGTTTTGGTGACGATTCCTAACTCCTATTTATTGATTTCATGCTTTTAATATTCATTGTTTATAGCATGTTTTATTGTTTGTAGATTATTATGAATGCCATGATTATTAGATCCTTGACATGCATGAATAGCCTTTTTGAGACACCCATGTTTAATATGGATTATTATTTTGTGTTCTCATATTTGATTAGCTATCATGTACATCATAAATCTAATAACATGTGGATATTCATAATAATCATGTTTATGTTTATCATGTTAATTTTTATCGTGTTTTGATGCTTCATATTAAGATTACTTGTTTAGATGTTAGTTTTCATTAAGACTAGGATTTATACTTGTGCATATAGTGGGACACAAATAAATCTATATATGTTTGGGCTTGATTGCTTATTTGGACCCAATAGATGTGCTAGTATAGCCTAGTTTTGATGATTCATACATTTTAAACTTGTATTCCCATTTTGGATTTGTTTTGTAGATCATGTGTTTTACATTTCATGTATATGTGCATTTTGCCAAGCCTTAAGTTATACATGTATACCCTTTGAGTCATTTGCCTTTCATGCAAATCTATATATATGGACTCAATTGTATTTAGGGATATGTATGTATACTTATTGTGTTGACAATTCATACATATACCTTGAAATGAAATTTGTTTTGGTGAAAATTTAGTTTTTCTTGATTTCGTGTTTATTTGTTTAACTTCATGTATATGTCTATTTTATCCAAATTATTATTATACATATACATCCTTTTTGAGCCACGTGCCTTAATGCATATATTTTGTAGACTCGTTGTGTTTTGGATATGTATGTATGCTTTAGTTTGTATAAGACATACATATACCTTGAAAATTAAATAATTTTGATGATTTTCATTGTTTCAAGGAATTTTGAGCTTAATTGGAAACTTCATAATGCCATGTCACACATTACTTATACACTCACCATTTTTTAAAATATTTCTCATGAGTATATTTTCATGAGCATGTATGGACTTTATTGAATATTGAGTGTTTTTAAGTGTTATGTGATTTACATGTATTTTATGAAAATTATTTTTAGTTTATTCCTTGCTTGAAGGATTTCGTACTAGTTAACAAAATTTTTCATTTTAACTAGTTCGTATTCTTCGTTTTTGATATGAGTTATACCATGCTTACTATTGTTGTTCAATTGGTATCATTGAACTCTTTCAATTGGTATCAATTTTGATCTTATTGTATACTCATATGTTTTTATGTATGTATGCGTTCAAATTCTAATGGTATCAATGTCAATTGGTATCTAATTTTCATACATATATATTTGTTTATGCTAAGCTTGAAAACCTTAATGATTATCCTATTTCAATTGATTATTTTTAAATTGGTATCAAGCCTACGCATTGTTTTAGTTTGTATTTCATAAAGGGGGAGAAAATTCGATTTTCATATTTCAATTGGTATTTGTATTTCCACTCCCTTACTTTATGATAGAAAATAATAACTTCAATTTGGTATCACATGTTTAAAAGGCATAATACTTTTAATTGGTATCAAATTTGTTTTATTGAGAAAATTCAAAATTTTGTTTAAAGAAAAATACAAAAGTTTTGATTTATATTGACTATATGCAAGGAGAGCTTAACATCTCTTCTACATATAGATTTATGTTGAGTGTGTCTTGTATTGAGGAGCTTGACATCTCTTCTTTATGTGATACATGTGTGTAAGGGGAGCTTCACATCTCCTCTTATGCATTATATAATATGTGTTATGTGAATTGGGGCTTGTCATCCCTTCTTCATGTAATGCATATGTGTAGGGAAGTTAACTTAGCGTCTTCCTCTTCATGAATGTATATAGCATATAACATTTATTGACCTATGTTTACTTTCAATTGGTATCAAGATGCTTCATTGACATATTTTCAATTGATATCTTAATTGATTGTCACCCCTATTTGGTTTTGTTTTTGTTTTAGACAAAAAGGGGGAGAAAAATGTATTGATTTAGTTTTGCTTTTACCCTTTATTGATGATTGATTCTTTGTATTAAAAAGGGTGAGAAAATTTTGTTGTTTTGATTGTTTACCCCTTTGTTGATGATTGACAAAAGGGGGAGAAAGATTTTGGGTTTATGAGATTTATATATGCATAGTTATGTTTTTGCATATATTAAGTTTAATTTAGTTTAATTTTAATTGGTATCTAGAGCATATTTTGTTTTTTGAACATTCCATTGGTATCTAGAACCTTTATTGTTTTGCATAGATATGCATCCATGTTTAATATTCATTGCATATTATGTTTATTTGATTATGCATGAGTTAAGGGGGAACTTCTTTGAAGCTTAACTTTAATCCATGCATATATAACTTTATGAGTTTTGTCAACATCAAAAAGGGGGAGATTGTTGGCCCAAAGGCCTTCCACCCTAGTTTTAATGATGATTAACTCATGTAGTTATGTTTACTAATAATCTTGTGATTTTAAGTTTCAGATCATTAACCAAGATATTAGTTGGTGATTAGCTTCAACAAGGTGTTTGGAAGCTTCACACGTGATTCCAGGGCTCAAGCTTCAAGATCACACATTGCCTAGCCCATGGATGGAGTTTTGGATCGGGTCTACTTGAAGATGAAGAAGAAGACTTAGGTATCCTAATTTAAATAGTGTATTTAGATCCATTTGTAAAGCTTAGTATAGTTGATATGCTCAAGTGCACATACACACACGTTTTATGTTTGATTTTTGGTTTTCATGAATAGTTGATCAAAACAAGTTTAATTGATATATGTATAGTTGTTTCATTCTATACATGCATGCTTAACTTTTAAACAAACTTATTTTGACTTTCCTATTCAGGTATTGAAAAATCCAAGTTTGATAAAAATACATTTTTGGTTTTTGGTAAAAATGTTAAAACACAAAAATAGTTCATATTGATTGATATTTGAGCTAAATCTTTTTTCACATGTTTATATATCAATGCAAAATGATAAAACTATTTTTGGGTATTTTTATAAGAGATAAAAGAATTTTTTGAAATATTTTAACTTATGTTTTTCTGCCCTGAACTGTGACTGACAGGCCAGGTCGGTCGACCGCATGGGTCGACCGCACCAAGGGCCGGTCGACCCGTGAGGTCGACCGACGTGCACAGAGCCGTGCACGTCTGGCAGACACAAGGGCGGTCGACCCGGACGGTCGACCGTAACTGAGAGCAGTGCTCTCTGTTTATTTGGGTCGACCGGGCGGTCGACCAGTGATTGAGATTGAAATAGAGTTCAGATTGTCTTAGTCTCAATGCGAATCCGCTGTAGCAAGGGCTCGAGCGGGTCGTGATCCTCAGGGAAGGATGCGATGCAAGCTTTTGCGGCAGATTCCTCGTATGCTTTGAGTAAACACAGAAAAGATTAGATTTGAAGAGAATATGGATTAAGAAGCATGGTTTTACTGATCTACTACCACAACCCACTACGCAAGTCTTGGATGTTGAATTTCATCTTGAGATAAATGTGATTTACCTTAGGTTATTAAGAGTGATTCAAGTAAGAAAATACGATACTAGATTATAACTAAGTTCCATTATTAAAAACTAAACAAGTTTCATCCTAACATCTAAGTACAGCTTAAGAAAAGATTAATCTTAACTTTAGGCCGTCCTAGTTCTTAAGCATGAAGTCATGATGAGTCCTTTAATTGTGCAACCTAGATTAATAGATCTAGTTATCAGTTTTATCTTCAAGAAAAACAATTATTAAACCTAGGGTTTCTGATGGATGGTCATCAATCGATTCAAATCCTACTTGCCCTAGGGTTGCTTAAGTGATCAGCAAACCATACAAAGAATTAGTTGGACATCATTTTTTTCTTTTTCAAATTATTTATTTTTTTTATTCTTTTTTTTTTATTTTTAATTAGAAGAAAAGAAGAAGAAAGAAAACACGAGATCACAGATGAAAACCGAAGCGAATAAACACAGAGAAAATAAAATAAAATAGCAAGAATTAAATGTGCAAAAGAAAGTAACCTTTATTGCAGATGAGATCTCCAATTACAAAGCTCCTTCTTCTTCCACAACGAGCATGAAAATAAAAATTACAACTTTGAATAAAAGTGGCTAAAGAAAAACCCTAATCGTCTCTGCATGCCCCTCCCTGTTGCGAATGCTCTGATATTTATAGTGCAGAATGTAGAGGAGTCCCGGATAGAAGTGTCAACAAAATTTGGTAGCCATCCTTATCAAGACTGCCGCGGATGCGCGGCTTTTGCCGCGCCTCCGCGGCAGTTTCTTGGCTTCTGGCCACGCGCTTTGGCGCGTGGCCTCTCCTGGTCCGTCCATCTGGGCGCCTCCTTCTAGAATTGTGATCCTGGCCTTTTAATCTGGATTTTCGAGATAACTTGGTAATCAAGTTACTCTTAATCCAGATTTCTTCAAATCCTCTCTCCACGAAATTCCTCTTTATCTTGTCTTTTTATCCTTATCCCGCAGGTGTTTAGGGTTTGATAGAAGTCTATCCAACCCTAATTTCTGATATTTGCAACTGTTAGCCCTTGTATTTGCATTTGAATCTTTGTATTTGCGCTTCTTCACCTGGGCTTCAAACATGGGCTTGGATCTGGGCTTTTGGGCTCTTTTAGCTTTATTCTTTATTAAATTGATAATTTGAGGCCTGCACATATTAAATAAAGAAATATTAATAATTGTGCATTATAATATGAATAAATGTGCAAATGCGATGGTATATATGATGACAATTATGCATTTTTCACTACCTATCAACCAGGATGGCCCAACGGTCATATTTCTGACAGTTGGCGGTCGACCGGGCCGGTCGACCGTTAGCCTGTCAGGCTGCCAGATCAGCCTAACGGCTAGTTTTTTGATGGGCCTATATAAACCCCATTTCTTTGGGATTTTGGCCAAAATTTTTAGAGTTGATTTTCTCCCATTCTCTGGTTTTAAAAACAAGTTTTAAAAAGTGTTTAAAGAACAAAAAGATTCATTCTTATTGTTTTTAAGTGTTTTGTTCATTTCAAAGAAACTTGGTTTTGGGAATTGTTTTTGAGCAAAAATCTCTATATCATTTTTGGTGTTTTCCCAAGAGTTTTCTTTGATTAAAACACTTGGTTTTCCACACTTGAGCTTATCATCTATCCTATTCTATTAGTATCTTGTTTTGTGGAAAAGAAAGGAAAGGAGAGATTGTTTGTGGTTGAAAGAGACCACTTATTGTAAACCCTCATTATTTGGTTGCTCCCTCTTTGGTAGAGGTTGAGGTTGTGGATTTGAGGTGATTGGTTTGCTCCCTCTTTGGTAGAGGTGGAGATTGGTGTTTACTCCCTCTTTGTGAGGTAGAGTTGGTTGTTGGTTTGTATCCCTCAAGTGTGAGGTGGATTGGTTGTTGTTTGGCTACGGGCCTACCCCTCTTGTGTGAGGGCGTGTTTGTATTGAGAGAGGAGTTCGGTACTCCCTTTGTTGTAACAAATCCTCTTCGGTAGAGGTTCCCTCGGTGGGAGATAGTGGATTGGAAATCCTACACGGTGGTGTAGGCGGGGATGTAGAGCTAGGGGCTCGAACCTCGAAACATATCTTGTTGTTAGCGTTTGATCCATTGTCTCCTAACTCTCTCTCTCTCTTTAATTGTGCAAAGCATCATTCATATCATCATATCATATTTGCTTGTGTTGAGCATAATTCATATTGTCATATCATATCTATTTGCTTGTGTTGTGCCTTGCATATTTCATATTGCTATATCTTGTATATGCTTGGTTGTTTGTGTGTGCCTCACTTGTACTTAACCACAAGAGCTTCACATAGCACCCAACCCATTCAAGGGGAATCAAGAGGAGTTAGTCCAGAGCCCTTCACGAGAAATTCGGCTACACTTGTGTGTTGTATTAAGTGTGTTGCAAAATTTGCATTAGCTTCCGCATTTAGAGCACTTAGTTTCTAGATTAGCACATACACCTATTCACCCCCCCTCTAGGTGTCCTTTTTCAGCTGTGTTTTAGCCTGTAACGGCTATTTTTTTATACACGTTTTAAAACGAGCTTTTTGTCTCTAAACGTGTTTAGGGGCTGTTTTCTGGGTCAAATACTTCCTAATTACCATTTTGTTAGTTTACCCTTTAATCCCTAGCTCTATCCTATAAATAGGGGTGATTAGGGTTATGGTTCTCACAACAATCATTTTGCAAAATATTCAAAGTTTAAAGAGCTTTCAAAAGAGTTTTGTTCTTAGTTTTTGTGCTAAAAAATCTCTGTCATTTCTGAAGTTTCAGTTTCAAAACTCTCTCAAATTCTTTCTCTTTTTCCCACTTACAATACTAGAGCTTCAATCCTACTCATTATTCTACAGGGCTTTTGTAAGGGAAAAGGATTTTTCAAAAGAGAGTTTGTGGTCTTTTGATCACCAAGAGAATACTTGTACTTGAGATTGTGGAGTTGGGTACTTCGGTGTGATTGTAATTCTTTGTGAAGTTATAGTGGTTAGAAATCCTTCTGGGTGAAGGCGGGGACGTAGAGCTGGGTGCTCGAACCTCGAAAAAATTCTCGGTGTTTGCGTTTGGTTTACTTGCTTCTTACTTTAATTCCTTGCCTTATACTTATTGCTTCTTATTCATTGCTTCATTTACTTGCTATTCATATTCATTGCTACATTGTACTTGCTCTACATATTGATTGCTATATTCACTTGTTTCATATTCATTTTATCAATCAAATACTCATAAAACAAGATTGCAATACGCACCTCTAACTCTTATCTAGAGGAATCACGAGGAAGGAGTTCAGAGCCCTTCACGGGGCATTCGGCTTCTAGTCTTGTTTTGGGTGATTGTTGCATCCTAAGTTTTTATTTGTGCATTGATTAGCATTATCACCTATTCACCCCCCCTCTAGGTGATTTCATATATATATAGGGGTTACTGTACCTCAGCCAGCATGCTGAGAGAGTTTCTCAGCCGGCAGGACGTGGCTACATCATAGCCACACACCTGTCGTAAATTTTGGCGGACAAAAAGATGAAAAATCCTGCCCAATTTAAGGTCAGTCACCCCAATAATGCATCTTCTGAAAAAACCCTCGGTCACATCTTTTTACCTTATGTAAAAAAGTTGCCTTTCTCAAAAAATTTCATCTCTAAAATTTCACCCGATCATTTTGATCCAATTAGTTCTTTTGTTTCACAAATTTGATCCCTTTTTTTAAAAAATATATTTGCAACACATGGCGCCAAAGAAATCATCCGCCGAAAAAGGTAATAGAAAAAAGATATTTTTCAAAAATTTTTAGGGTTTGGTATTTTAATTGTTATAAATTTTTTCCAGATTTATTTCCGTTTGAGTCTTTTTTATTTTTTTAAAAAATCTTTGGACCATGTTCGCACATAAGAAAGAGATTTTGAAACTTTAGATGACGAATAAATTTTTAAATTAAAAATTTGTAACACAAAGATAAAGGTGTATTTTTTCAAGTTTTTTTCATTTCGTTCTATTTTTAGTTTGTCGCAGTATTTTCGAAAAACTGATTTATATGTATGCGACCTTGATAATATTTTTTTAAATTTAATTATTTTCATACACTTTATGTCGACCTCGGTCGCAGTTATTAAAATTTTGTTTTCAAATCTGTGTGTCTCAGGATTTTTTTTTTTTTTTGACTTTTCAAATTTGACGAATGCGACGCTGGTCGCAGTATATGAAACTTCCTTTTTTTAACATACTGAAGACATGGGGTCGCAGTTGTTTCAATATTTATGTAGTGTTTTGCGACCATGGTCGCAGTGTATTTAACGTCATTTGTTTCATCATTCCTAGGTCGCAGTTGTTTATTTTTGCACTGTAGACTTATGCGACTTTCGTCGCCATGTATACCCTGGTCGCATTTGTTTATGTTTGCACTGTAGATGACTGCGACCTTGGTCGCAGTGTCGACCAGAATCGCTGTAATAGTTTGTGTTCGCGCTGTAGTCTTTTACGACCTGGGTCGCAGTGTAGACCAGGGTCGCAGTAGTTTGTGTTTGCACTGTAGATGACTGCGACCTTGGTCGTAGTGTCGACCCGGGTCGTAGTACATTATGTTTGCACTGAAGATGACTACGACCTTGGTCGCAGTTTATTAAAAATAATATGCTTTTTACTCACTTATAATTTATAAATAATCATTGGTCTAAACTTTTTTATTTTTCTTCATTTATAGGTAAACAACAGATTAAGGTTCGTCCACTGAGATCAAGCCTAAAACCTATGTGCGAGTTCATCAAGAAATTTAAAAAGTACTTTCAGGCAGATTTCGTAGAGGCGATCAAGAATACCCCATTTGGCCCAATCTTCATGGCCTTCTATAATGAGGAATTTGGGGGTGAAAAGGCTCTAAAATCAAACGTTGCGGTACTGAGGATTTTAAACCAGTATGATAGGGATACAAGGACCTTTAGAATTGGGGGCAAACAAATTGAGTTAACAGTGGAGGATGTTGCCCTCACTTTTGGCTTACCTATCAGTGGGGCAGATTTTGTTATGAATAAGACATGTACGATGAAAGACAGAGGGGTTATATAACATTATTTCCCCGATATAAAGAAGATCACAAAAGTATCTATTGAAGAGGCTTTGGACGATCTTCTGGTCAAGAAAAGGATGAGGGGTGAATTAGATGTGACACAGGATGAACAGCTTGAGCAGCAAGTGACTTTAAATGAAATTATAAGAGACATACAAAGACTTGCAGCTCAAGACTTTACCACATTAATCATTCTATACATGTCGGCCACTCTTTTCTTCTCTGGCAGTAAATGCACGGTGCCGTGGTATATTGTGGAACAGATTGCCAATATGCAGCTGATGAGGACAATATGCTGGGCTAAAGCTGTTTGGCAATTTCTGATTGAGTCAATGGACATCTTCAGGCACACCACGTACGAGCTGCAAGGATGCTCCGTGCAAATTATTGTACGTACAAATCTCATATTTGGCCAACATTGTATGAAATTTATCCAAAAAATTGTGAATATTTGTGTAAACTAATTTAATTTTCCATTTTTGCAGTATTGGCTATGTGAGAGGGCTCCTATTTTTGAGCCGAGCTCTGGTTTGGAGGACATAACCCCACGCGCAGTAAGATGGGACCTCCAAAATATTAGCAGATCTCTACTTGAAGTTGATCTAAATGAGATTGACAGGAATATTGTAAGTTAGACTTCTTTTTATGTGCAGTACAAATAAAATGCGACCATAGTCGCAGTATTGAGCTGCATTTTTCGCAATTCATTTGTGCCTGACAAACAATGTGCGACCATGGTCGCATTCTCCTGAAAATTCCTTTTACATGAAATGCGACCATGGTCGCAGTGTTGAGCTGCATGTCTTGGCAGATAAATTTGTGCAGGACAAACATACTGCGACCATGATCGCATTCTTATCATAAATACTTAATAAATAAACTGCGACCATGGTCGCAGTATAATTATTTCATTGTTTTATTTTAAACTTGCCTTTTTCTGTTTATTTTCAGATTTTGAGTCGAATGGCCAACATCTCTAATGCTGAAAAAAATATGATTGACATTCCTGTTGAAGGGGAAGAGGAGGAGGAAGAAGAAGAAGCAGAAGATGAAGATGAAGAAGAAGAAGAAGAAGAAGGCCATACATATAATGAAGCTGACATCCCAGCGGAAAATGAGCCAGAAGTGGCTGAAACGAGTGAGCAAGAACCATCTTTTACAGGTTATTTGCCACCACCACGAGATGATCAAGCTGAAGAGATAAAAGAGTTGAGGTCTCAAAATCAGCACTTGAGAGAATATGTTTCTCAGCTTGAAAAAAAATTGAAAAAATGGAGATTGAGAGCAGACTCAAGACTGAATTAAAAATAAAAAGAAGAGAAAAAAGAGAGAAGAAAAACTAAAAAGGCAGCAGAGAAAATTAATTGATAAAAAAGAAGAAGAAGAAGAGCTGCTGAGAGCAGCCGCAGCTGCGGAGAAGGAGAAGGAGAAGAAGAGGGAAGAGGAGGAGCAAGAGAGGAGAAGATTGGAAGAAGAGAAGGAAAGGAGGAGAGGAGGAGAGAAGTGGAGGAGAAGGAGAAGAGAAGAAGGGAAGAGGAGGAGAATGAAATGAGAATGAGCGAAGAAGAGGAGAAGAAGAAGAAGAAGAGGGAAAAGGAGGAGCAGGAAAAGGAGGAGAGGAGGAGGGAAGAGGAGGGGGGAGAGGAGGAAGAGGGAAGAGGAGGAGAATGAGAAGAGAATGAGAGACGAGGAGAGGAAGAGGGAAGAGGAGGGTCAGAAGATGAGGAGAATCGAAAAGGAGAAGAAGGAGAAGGAAAAGAGGAGGGAAGAAGAGGGGGAGCAGGAAAAGGAGAAGAGGAGGAAGTTGTTGGAGGAGTTAAAGAAGAGGCGGGAGAAAAAGAGGAATGGGGGGGAGAGTGGAAGGAGAGGATGACAGAAGAGCAAAGTAGAAGGAAGGGAGAAGAGGAAAAGGAGCACAAAAGAATGATGGAGAAGCAGGCTGAAGAGGAGAAGAAGAAAAAATTAGAAGAGGATGAAATCATGGCTTCTGAATCTATTTTAAATTTTTCTGGGGAAGATATGCCAAGTTTTTCTTTGAATATAACTCAAATGATTCAAGAAACCCAAAGAGATATAGCTTCTGAAGAAAAAAATCAAGAACATACTCCGCCTCAGAAGCAATCCTTAAAAGAAACTATTTTGGAATACTCTAAAGGAACGATAGAAAGGGGAGTCAAAGCACGCAAGCGCGCTGAAAGAGATCGCGATGACTCCGACTTCGTTTATCCAAAACAGAAGAAGAAAATAAATGAACATCCTCTTCCACAGCCTGCGGCTGTGAGTTCTGCCGCTGGTTTCGGCGACAAAGAGATTTCCTCCACTGAGCCAAAATCGAGAGAATTGACCGAAACCACAGCATACAGAATTCTGCAGCCCCATCAACAAGCTCTTATAAAAAATTTCTTCGACAAGTCCTTCTCTGAGTAAGTTAATTAATTTTATTATAATTCATATCAAAAAACTGTTATACCTTTATATAAGAACAATTTAATTACTAACTTTGTTTTGAATATCTTGCAGTTCTACTGCGTATCAGGATACCGACAACGGAATCATGATTACAAGGAATGACATTGAGGACCTGATGTTCAGTAGAGACTTAGATGCGAATATAATTCATTTCTACATGCAGCATCTAGAGAAAGGAGAAGGATTAAAAAGCATATTCTTTCGGAGCGAAGCTTGGGTAAAAATCTACTTTCTCCTTTACGGTTTAATGTAATATCAATTGTGGAACAGATTACTAATATTCTCTATCTCTGTGTAGGCATAACTTATGTACTGCGACTAAGGTCGCAGTTTATAATTAAAATGTATTGCGACTAACTCATGTACTGCGACTAAGGTCGCAGTTTATAATTAAAATGTATTGCGACTAACTCATGTACTGCGACTAAGGTCGTAGTTTATAATTAAAATGTACTGCTACTAACTCATGTACTACGACTAACTCATGTACTGCGACTAAGTTCGCAGTTGCGACTAAGGTCGCAGCTGCGACTAAGTTCGCAGCTGCGACTAAATTCGCAGCTGCGACTAAGTTCGCAGCCTATAATTAAAATGTACTGCTACTAACTCATGTACTGCGACTCAGGTAGTTGCTGGAGGATTAATCAACAACACCACTGTGACCTTAGCCGTTATGTGTGCTAATATAAAAGGAGCAGATACCTGATGTACTGCGACTTTAGTCGCAGTCCATTAAAATATTAATTACAATGAATATAATTTTGGTAAATAAAAGAATGCGACCTAAATTGCAGTTGCTGGTCCTCTTTATCAATAACAACACTGCGACCTTGGTCGCTATATTAATTACTATAAAAATGGGTTAAGTAAGAAACGCTGCGACCTGAATCGCAGTTTGTTGTCTTGACGTAATGACTTCTTATTTTAATTAATTTTTTCTTATATTTTAAATTCGTTTTGTATTTTATTTTTTTCTTGTCCGCAGCACGATGTTGTATATAAAAGTGAAGATCTGGAAGATCATTTCATCAAGCAGCAGCTGTTGAAAAAGTGGACAGCTGATGTGCAATACATGTTCTTCCCGATCAATCACAAACATAGTGTCGATGATCCCGGATTCACTAAACCTTGTTGGTATTTGATTGCGATACACAAGAGTGGATTTTTTACAACTCTTTGGTCCCAGCTGAAAAAATTAGTAGTATATCAAAGCTTTACCAAAAAGATGCAAGAATGATGGTGAGTTGAAATTTTTTATTTCGATTACTGAAAACTTGCATTTAATTTGATTAATACTAATTTTTTTCCTATTGACATTGCAGAAAGAAAGATTATTACAGATTTTTGAGATTGATTTCAATAAATTAATGAGAAAAATAAATATAAAATACACAAGATGCCCCCAACAAGCAAACAGGTATATAAATTTTTGACATCTCCTTACATTTCATATTTTCTACCTTTTTTAGTACAAAAATCTAATTTCATTTAATGATTGCTCTATGAAAATTTCAGTGTTGATTGCGCTGTATATGTATGCAAGTACATGGAAAGCATAGCGTCTAGTAGTCCAGCAGCCGTTGATACTATTACGGATGCTGATGTACAGAGACTAAGAAGTGAGCTTGCATACATGATACTTGCAGATAAAGAGAAGAGTTGGGATGAAGAAATAGAAATTATACGAAGGACAGTATTTAATGACTAACAGTTGACAATTTATTGATATAGCATAATTTTTTATTTTATAAATGTAAAAATAATTGCAATTGCAATTCATTGAATAATTTTTTGTTTTATTAATGAATATTTTTTTTGTTTTATTAATTTAATTTATAAACATTTATATACATTTATTTATTATAAGTTCCATTGATTATTTCCAATCTACATTTGTTACAACTTGGATTTTACTATTGCGTACTGATGTTAGAAACAAACATGCGTTCAGTAATTGTATTGCGACCAAAGTCGCAGTAATGACCTGTTTGAGTTACAGCGTTTCCTTATACGGCGATACTTTAATCGAGACAGCGATCATGGTCGCAGTTACTTAATCGTTTATCAGTTCCCAATGCGACTATGGTCGCAATAATGAACTGTTTTTCGAGTTCAAAGTAATTTAAAGTTAGAGTGTATTAACTTTTAAACTGTTTTGGATAACTGAACAGTCACCTAGGAAGTATACAATTTTTGGGAAAAGGTAGAAAATAAATTTGGGAGATATTCACGTGGTTCGAGAGCTTAAACCTTTTGGAATTCTGGGATTAAAAATATATAAAGGGTCATCAGGACAGGATTATAAACATACTAAATTGTTTTTGCTGAAACTCGTTACTCTCACTGTTCGGAATTAGATTCCAAAAATGTCTTCTCCACCGTCTTCACCGGAAAGAAGTCAATCATCTAATGATGATTGGATGTATAGTTCTGAAGATATGCCTCGCTACTGGTCAGAGGATGAGCTTGGTACAGACGACCCGTTCTGGGAGTTCATTGATGAACCAAAATACATCAATGAAGAGGAAGAAAGCGAAGAGGAGATTGTCGCTGAAGAGGTGGAAGGGACGGAAAGCGATACGGAAGACGAAAGCAGTCATACACTTGACGACGAATCTGATTATGATGGTGATGACGAGGATTAGAAGTTTAAAATTTATATTTTGTTTTTTTCAATATATATAACTATGTTTTCTAAGTTTAATTGTGTGAATTACAGTTTTTACTACTATGTCTTGGTTGAAATGCTGTATAATTGTTACAAACCTTCATTTTAAATATTTTACTAATAGCGTTTATTGATGTTTACGCTAAATGAATATACTGCGATCAAGGACGCAGTTAATAATTATATTATTTCACATGTATATAAATTTTAAAATGAAGGTTGCGACTTTGGTCGCAGTTGCTGGCCGTAGTCTTAATAAAACACACTGCGACCTTGGTCGCAGTTGATGGTCTTTAGATTTAATCAACAACAACACTGCGACCTTGGTCGCTATGCGTGTTAATATAAAGGAAACACCTACCTAACGTACTGCGACCTAAGTCGCAGTCATTGTACTGCGACCCTAGATTGCAGTTGCTGGCCCTTTTATCAATAACAACATTGCGACCTTGGTCGCAATTAACCATGTACACTGCGACCAAAGTCTCTGTCTACATTATATACACAAAAAATAAACTATATAGGAGAATTTTGTAGCAGTAAAACTTTAAAGTACAACTACTTACAAAAATAATACAGTAGAAATCAAAGAATGATAATAAATCTGATTATAATGTCACGCCAGTGGCAGACTGCGACATGAATCTCTCTACACTGTGCGACCCTGGTCGCACTTCATGAAAAATTGAAGTCTTTGTTCCTTCAAGATGGAGGCAACCCAAAACCTACTTCTTCTGCCATTAAAAAGGAAATAGTAAGAATTTTAAAGATACATCATTATAAAAAATGATTAACAGGTTTAATGTAATACCAGTAACGGACAACCAGTCCTGTAATGGCCCAGCTCTTGGCAGTTACCACATCTTCGATGCTTAACTTCCTTCTGATATATAGAATCTTCAAAACCAGACTTAAGCATGGATGCAGCTCTAGGCCTCCCCTTAGTTGGTACAGAACCAATTGGATCACGTATATTCAATTCTTCACCATCTCGCAATATGACAACAGAACCACTAGAACCAACTGTAGTTTTAGGCTGTGATGAATGATCATTTCCTGACATGGCTCTGTATTCTCTAGTGGTTTCTTTGGCAAAACTTTCCAAAACTGCCTCCAAATTTGAAAGATGGATATCAGAATCAGCGACCATGTCAAGAATTGCATTAAATTTTGAACGAATTGTCCACAATCTAGCCGTCCGTGGAGTGCCTTGACTGGGAAAAGGCTTCATGCCATTTTCAATTGCAACATTTTTGTAACGAGCATCCAACCTCCATCTCTGAAGTATATATGATTCCGGTATATGTGTAACGTGATTGCGCCACAAGATACACAGAATATGTCTACATAGGATATCGTCTGTTTCAAATAACGAGCAACTACAAGAAACATGAAGTTCCTCACGCTTATCATAACTGACCTTTTCCCAGCTGTCTTTTGATTCTGAAAAACTACCAACCAAATATGTTGATCCAGGTTTGTCATGTTCCACCTCTTCTGAAAACAGTGTCATTACAACTGCCCATTCCTTTTGGAACAACTGAAAAATCTTCGGTGTATACAACTTCGAAACCTGTATCTCATATGGATTCGATGTACAATTGGGCACAGAATTCAAACCTCGAAAATCTTGAAGAGATTCAGATGTACGACGGGCAGCAACAGCTTTATCATATTGGTGAACAAATTCCACTAGTTTCGTGTATGAGTTAACAAAACCATCAAAGAAGGAATTAATACTCTCGGACCTCTGACTGGTTGTCATTCCAGCACAGAAAACATCCTTGAGATATGCATTAACCCAGTGTCCACGAAGCCTGTACATCTTCATCAACCAACTGTCATCTTCTTCTTCTAACTGATATTTTTTATTCATCAGACGCCATCGTTCCTCACAAATGCTTATATCACGGAGGTGTACCAAGCATGGAAATCGGAGACCATATCTTCTCCATACTTGTTTGCCATTGGGATTTGTTGCTCGGCAATATGTTTCCGCACATGCCAGAAACAATAACGGTGCCGAGAAGTTGGGAAAACAATCTTGATGGCGTCACCAATCTGCGCATCCTGATCAGTAATAATCAGCTTTGGTTCAACTCCATGCATGCACTTAAGCCATTTTTGGAATAGCTAAACAAAAGTATCCCTCTGCTCATCAGCAAGCAATGCACAGCCGAACAAAATTGACTGTCGGTGATGATTTACTCCAGTGAATGGAGCAAATGGTAAGCTCAAGTGATTAGTTCTGTATGTTGTGTCAAAAACGATCACATCACAGAACCTCAGATACGAGGAAATAGCTCTTCCATCAGCCCAAAAAATGCTTCTAAGTGTGCCCGCGTTATCGACTTCACTTGAAAAGAAGAATTCTGGATCGGTCTCGGCTTTCTCTTGAAAATATTTGATAATAGCAATAAACTCATGACCGCAGTTATTTCTACGTTGAAGAGTAAAATCAATAACTTGTTGCGGGCTCACTTCTTCACAGCCTTCAACCTGGCTCATTGCATTCACAACGCGGGAAATATTTGAAGGCCGCATTCCCACATCAACCAGATTGCTCATAATGCTTCTGCTAATCTTTGAACGATGAGTCTGGTGAGAGTAATGGTGATGTACCTTATCCAGGCTTGACAATTCATGTGAATGAGTATCAACAAATTTTGTGATAACCCAATATCTTCTGTCAAATAAAAAACGAAGACGGACATGCATCTCAGCAGGACAAGCTACTCTAGTGTCAATTCGACGAAGCACTGTAACCCCTCTTGTCTTTTGTCACACAACTTCTTCACACCTTCCTTGTTGCAGCAAAATTTTCTGCAAATAATCTCATAAGGAGGCTTCCGTGACTTATCTGTACCTTTTCTTCTCACGCTAAAACCTCTATTCCTTGCAAAAGAATTATAGAAATTGTATGCTTCCATATCCGAGAGGAACTGTTTCCCTATAAACTTATCTGAGCTTCCAGACATTTCTCCATGTGCATTCATATCCTACAAAAAACAATTACACGAATTACATGAATATAAATATTTTTTAGATATCACACGTCTAAAATATAAGTTATATCACTGCGAACAAGGTCGCATAAGAGATGAAATCTATATTACTTCTTATTAAATACTGCGACCAAAGTCGCAGTCATCCGTATGATAAGAAATCTATATTACATCTTACTAATGACTGCGACCTAAGTCGTAATCATCTGCCGAAGAAATCTATTTTACTTCTTACTAAAGACTGCGAACTAAGTCGCAGTCAAAAAAAATATTTCACATACGAGATGGAATCTATATTACTCCTTATTAAAGACTGCGACCTAAGTCGCAGTTATCCGTATAAGAAATCTATATTACTCCTTACTACAGACTGCGACCTAAGTCGCAGTTATCCCTATGTTAAGAAATCTATATTACTCCTTACTAAAGACTGCGACCTAAGACGCATACCAAAAAAAAAGATTTCACAGCCGGAGATTATTTTCAAATAAGATTGCGACCGAATATTAAAACGGTCGCATTTCTGAAACTTTAAAACATGTGTTATAGGTCGCAGTACCACATAGGCTAAAGAGAAAAAATTCAATATTTAAGAAATAGTTTTAAAAAATTGAAACAATTAAAACCTGTTGATCGGCATGCAAAGATGTCAACCCTTCAAGATTCTCAATATTCTGAGAGAAAGTAGAACCAGATGTAATATCTTCCATATTTAGATCGCCAGTAGACTGCTCAGACGTCGACATTAAATATTTTGGAGAAAAAATTGATCTGAAAAGATTTTATATTTTCAGAAAAAATTTTATCGCAGGCTGAAAAGGAGAACCTAGATCAGACAAAGAGAGGTAAGGAAACAGGGGGAAAAATAATTTATAAACAATAACCTAAATCCTATAAAGAGCGGTAAAAAAAGGGGGGAAAATAATAATAAATAACAACCCAAGTCTGACAACGTGCGATCCAAAAATTGCCTTTTGGCAAATAATAATAAATAATAAGGAAAGTTACCGAAAGAGTAGCTTTTTCATAAGGGGTATTTGGTAATTTAACTTCTTCCTATAAGTGGGCCGCAAGTTGTGGGGTGACAAAATTCAGCCACGTCACCGCAGGCTGAGAGAGTTCTCTCAGCTGCAGGCTGATATACATTTTTCTCATATATATATATATATATATATATATATATATATATATATATATATATATATAATATATATATATATATATATATATATATATATATAGGGGGAGAGAGAGAGAGATGGGAATCAGCTGACACAGGAGGCAATTCCGTCCTATGTCGCCCTCAAAACTCAAGTTTTCGATTGAATTTTCAAGATCCGACCGCACATTATCATCTTCATATTCTAAGATATATATATACATATAAAAAGAGCACCTAATTTGAAGTTTGTTTACTTCATTTTCTTTGGGTTCAAACATTAACGGTTTTTTAACAGTAGAATAAAATGGAACGATTAGATCAATGTGTAAATGAACTCTAAATTATTTGATTTTTTATATGTGTGCATCTTAGAACATGAAGATGATAATGTGCGGTCGGATTGTGAAAAAAAATTCAGACGATATGATTTTTAAGTGCGACATAGGACGAAGTTGCCTCCTGTGTCAGTTGATTCCCATTTTTCACACACACACACACACACACATATATCCGAGCATTAAGAAAACCAGCCGTTTAAATAGCGACATCATATTTAACCCGACCTCAATAATCTATTATAAATCTGTAGAGTCCATTATTCTAACTAATCTAATCTGTCCCCACACTCTCAAGTCAAAATCCACTGCAATCAGTACACTAATCAATCTAAGCATTAACAGATCTAATAAATCAAATAATCCTAAAAATCGATAAATGGGAATACCCACATCTTCGTGTCAAAATACTGACTCCACATATATTAACCATCAATGATCTATCCAATCCATTGTCTATAATGCGTCTACTCTTCCCCAGAATTGTAATAATAATCTCCTATAGAAAATCTGTTATATATTTATATGAACCCCCAACAAATAAACAGAATCGATCACTAGTCGTCAATCTCAATATATCTGATGGATTCATATCACGCGTAACATGTCAAGATGACTAACTCTCAAATTTATTAAAATATGAATAATACAGTCACAAGAATAAATAGAATTATTTAATTGAAAATTAAACAATCACTAATAAAATAAATAAAACGATAGTAAAAGCAAATAAACAATCACATGAAATGATGCGGTTGCGAGTTCGAATCATCGTCGGATCTGCACTATACGAACTAGTATGGATCTCCGATCACCTCGCGAGTCGGGTTTTTGAATACTCAGCGTATCGGGTCCACAGGGAACACAAACCCGGGTCTTCCGTTACCAGGTCCTGATTATATAGACGGATCTGGATACAACTGCAACACACACGGATACATACACACATATTTATACTCATAAGGTACACACACAGAGAGAGAGTGTGTGTGTGTGTGTGTGTAACGCCCCGATCCCGCGGGTACGGAGACGTTACTGTAACATATATACGCAGGTCGGAAATACCCTCACATATATACGCTAAGTATCAGTACAGGTAAGAATCAGAGTATGAAAGCACGTGGTGCATTATACATTCCCACAAATGAGTACAATTACAAAGTTATCACCAGATGTGACACAATATTATAATAATATTACATCACCAATATGGAGCAAATGCGAGAATACAAAGGATGTACAAGTATGAACAGTACAAGTAGAGCTCACGAATTTATAGAAGGAAAACTCGAGAGACGCGCAGGGGGGCCTGGAAGGATAGGGCTCAAGATGATCTACTGGGGATCCACGCTTCAACTGCATCTCTCTGGTCAGCAACTGGGGGAATCTACAAGCTCCAAGCTCCAGGACCTGGACATGAGGATCCAGGGGAGTCAGAACTCCCTTAACGAGTGATGATGCGAATGCCAAGTAGCGTGCATAGATAAACACATGAGTATCGATAAATCCGAATCATAAATATGCATTGAAAATCGTGTCATGAGCACAAGCATACAGGAGCAAGTAGATATAAAGCAAGTAATATCAAGTAGGGAATACTCATGGTATGATAACATAGCAAGAGACAAGTGGAATAGAATACAAGTGGAAAGGCAGGATGTAAGCAGTTATAATATAACAAGGGTGATAAACCAGAAATCCAATATAAAACCTGATGAAAGCATACTCGGCAAAGCATACAACAAATACATAGTTGGCATCTTTTATTATTATTATTATTACTCGTCTTAGCCAGATGTTTAGATATGTGAACTAGTGTCCCAGCCCACATATATCCACATCTGAGTAAAGTAAGGTTGTTATTGGAAACCAACCGAGGTATCAATGAACAATGTTTACAGTGGGTCACGTGTATACCCGGAGCCACAGCCTAGGATGTTCCGTTGCTGGAGAACGGAACCTACCGCAAGGCAATCAGGAGGGTCTTATAGAATGCCCTTATCAAGATGGTACCAGGAAGGAGGGAGCCAACACTCCCCTCGGTCGCCTGGAGGCCCTCAGGTCAGACCGAAAGTTTTAGTTGCACAACATACCTAGTATCACTGTAAACACGAACATATATTGATAGCCGCAAGTTTCCCCCGACCCGATGTACGTTGTCTTATTTTATGATTTATTAGATAATTATCAGATTCCGGGAATGAGCAAGAAAAGCCAGGAATGTCAAGAGTACAAGTATATCAGGAGTACGGTTTGTACTATAATGTATCAAGATGTAAACAAGATATCAGGTCATCATTTCCGTTATCGTGGTAATTATAAGAGTCAAGTATATCATGCCGGGTGTCAAGTGATAGCATGACAAGAGGGTGATATTAGGCAGGTGACAAGTCATGTCATAACAGGGAGCGATTGTCAAGTACTAGCATGTCGGATGTCAGGTGATAACACATCAGTTATCAAGTGATACAGACAGGTGTTAGATATTAGCATGTAATTGACAGGTATTAAGTAATAGCATGTCAAGTGTTAACATATCAAATATGTACATGGCATGTGATAGAATAATAGCTGAGCACGATCAAGCGGAGCTGAGCAATCTGGAGGTATGGATAGGAAACAGTGTTTAACACTAGAGTGCCTGGTGAGGTTACCGGGACGACTCGGCTTAAAGTGCGAGTAGAAAATCTGGCAGCATCTCGCCTAGACGAATCTAGTAATAAAGCGATGAGCGCTAAGCATGCCTACCAAGCGGAGCTGAAAGACCTAACGGTCTGAACGCACTTCTCTTTCGAGATAGCGGGCAAGAGCCCAGAGCCTAAAGTACGCTCGGGGTCTAAGCGCACTCTTGGTAGCTACCATGAAACCCGTAAGGGTACAGGCATACAACCAATTGGATGGCCAGACGGGAGTGGGCCGAAACCTGCGATGTTAGTACCACACAAGCATGTTATATCGTCATAATAGCTAATCTACCGTAGAGTAGTGAAGCCTGAAGGCTGAATGGAAAGCCCAAAAGCTGAAGGGCCTGGAGGCCAAGTATGAAGCCCGAAGACGTTACGACCACGAAGGGTCAGCCACGCATGGTATAAGGTACATCACAGACATGATATATGTACAAGAAGTAAACTATCCTAATACAAGCAGTCAACACAGAGCAATACATGTCCGGTCACTGGCACTCGGCCACATACAAATACAGAGACACCCAATACAAAATACATATAAATTTATAATAAATAACATGTCGACCCGACGAAGCGGGGAAAACCAAATGGAGGCGAGGGCACTTGCCTAAATCTCCGGAAATGCCGAAACTCCGGGAACTCGCGCATGCGCCAAAAATAACATAATAAAAATATATATAATTATTTAGAGAGAGAAAGGGAAGAGGAGAGAGAAATAGAGAGCTAGAGAGAAAGAGACTTTTAGAGAGAGAAAATCTTAGAGAGAGAAAGAGGGAGATCTAGAGAGAGAAAGAGATTAGAGAGAATTTGGAGAGAGAGACGATTAGAGAGAGAATTGGAGAGAGAGAGAGAGATAGAGAGAGGAGAGAGAAAAAAGGGGGTTGTTGCCCCCTCCCATAAGCCCACGGCCAGGCCAGGAGACCTGGCCATGGCCCTACTAGGGCCGGCTCCGGCGGCCCTCCGGTAGCGACCGGCTAGGGGTGGCCGCGCCGGCCACCCCAAAGAGAAGAGATAGAGGGAAAAGGGGGGGAGAGAGAGAGAGAACTGGGGAAGAGAGAAAGAGAGATCCAGGAGGGCAGAGGGGCTGCCGCCCCCCTCTCCGCACACGGCCTGGCTCAGCCAGGCCGCGGCCCTCCCCAACCTGGCCGCGCTTGTGCGGCCAGGGGAGTTCATCGGAGGCGGCGCCAGCCGCCATGGCCGGCGCAGGCCTAGGGGGGCCACGGGCCACCCCAAAAGAGAGAGGAAATGGAGGGGTTGGGGCTGCTCACGCAGCCCCCCCGTTCAAGGAGGGCCGACGGCCCTCGTGTGCCCAGGGGGCCTGGCGGCCCTCTGCCGGCCAGAGGTTAGCCGACGGTGGCCTAGGCCACCGCCGACGCCCAACAGAGAAGGGGAGAGAGAAAGAGGGAAAGGAAGGGAAAGGAAAAAGGGAAAGAAGAAGAAAAGGAAGAAGAAAAGAAAAGGAAAGGAAGAAGAAAACGGAAAGAGATGAAGGAGGGGAGCTCGCCGGAGTTGAGAGGGGCTCCTCTCCGGCGACGGTGGCCGGAGCGAAAGACTTGGGCTCGGTTGGGGTGTCGGCTAAAATGGAGGAGGAGGAGAAGAGAATGAAGAAGAAGAGAAGAAAGAAAGAAAAGAAAAGGAAAAAGAAAAAGAAAAAGAAAACGGGGGAGTGATAGATGGAGGTGATAGATGGGAGAGGGATTTAATGAAGGGGGATGAGGTGGCAGATGGTGAAGTCGGTGGAAAGAAAAGGAAAAGAAAGAAAGGAAGGAAGAAAAGAGAAAATTCAAAAAAATAATAATATAATAATAAGGTTGGGAAATATCGACTGTTCTAGAAAAATACCCAAAAATACCCAGAGGTAGAAAATATCATCCTGAGGAATAATACGAAATCAGTTTTCAGAAATAAAATCCCATTTTTAAATTAGAAATTCTAAAGTCAACTGTCGATACCGGTCTACATCGGGTCGGTCGAATTTTGATAAATTCTGAAAATTCCCAGAAAATGCATGAAAGAAGAAAATATGATTCTAAGAAATAATACAAAAACAAAATCTAGAAATTCAATTCCGATTGTAAACTAAAAATCTTGGAATCAACCAGCGATATTGGCCGACACTAAATCTGGTGGAATTTTGATAAATTTAGAAAATTCTCAGAAAATGTATTTAGATAGAAAATATGATTTTAAAAATAATGTGAAAGCCACTTTTTGAAATTCAACTCCGTTTGTAAATTAAAAAATCAAGAATCGATCAGCGGTACTGGTCGACACCAGTTTTGAAGATTTTCATTTAAATTCAGGAAATTTCCAAAAAATCATAGAAAATCTAGAATATTGGAAAATGATGTCTGAAACTGAAATCGGTCAAATCTGAATACCAGAAAGACCAAATCGAGCAATACTCTAGGATTGGGTCCCCAGTTCAGACTAGGGTGACTCCGAGTCCACGAATCCCGGATCCTAAAGCAAACGATCATATAAATAATTCATAATACAAAACAAATAAAGAAAGTAAATCAAAAAATATGATTGAAAAATCTGAATACACAACTAGTACGTATTCCTGGAACGGGGTGTCACATTCCATCCACCTTACAAAAATTGCGTCCTCACAATTTCGATAAGAGGTAAAATGAACACAAAGAGGATATGGACGGGTATTATACCAATCAAGACATGAATCACTATAGGTAGGGCTCTCAAGTCGAATGATCAATAATCAGAATATAAACATCTTCTTCTGCTCTTCCTGCTGTATAGATCCTTCGAACGATGCTGAATAATACTGACCGATAACACTGCTTTGTAGTAGAAGTCTCGCTGTACTGCATACACAGTATCACTCCGAGAATGAGCCAGAATACTGAAGATAAAGAAAACCATAATAATACTGAGCATAATAAAGAAGACTAATAATTAAGAATTTCGAATACCAGGCGTCGATCACTCTGAAAGATATAGCCAAGAATAGAGAATAACCGTAGAAAAATCCGAATATCAACTTCTGAAAAATAACCCTCATGGATCAAATAACCGAGCTTCATAGAGTTAGCCGAAGAGATCAGATACTAGCTTCATTCAGAACCAGCCGCTACCTCTCTAGTCTATCCATATCTTAAGTTGGTATAGAGGTTTCAAAAAACCAAAACAGTGGAAAATGGAAGGGATTAGGAATCAAAGGAAGGATGAATAAGAAAGAATAGATAACTCTATACTTGCAGTTGGATTGTATAACCAGGACTCACACATTCCAGTTGCAAATTTCTTTACCATTAATTTGCCATCTGGACATACTGAGGATGTGAGAGCCTAGGCTCTGATACCATCCTGTAACGCCCCGATCCCGCGGGTACGGAGACGTTACTGTAACGTATATACGCAGGTCGAAAATACCCTCACATATATACGCTAAGTAAGAGTACAGGCAAGAATCAGAGTACGGAAGCACGTGGTACATTATACATCGAGTACAATTACAAAGTTATCACCAGATTGACACAATATTACAATAATATTATATCACCCATGCAAATGCGAGAATACAAAGGATGTACAAGTATGAACAGTACAAGTAGCACTCACGAGTTTACAGAAGGAAAACTTGAGAGACGCGCGGGGGCCTGGAAGGATAGGGCTCAGGACGGTCTACTGGGGATCCACGCTTCAGCTGCGTCTCTCTGGTCAGCAACTGGGGGAATCTACAAGCTCTAGGACCTGGACATGAGGATCAAGGGGAGTCAGAACTCCCCTAATAAGTGGTGATACGAATGCCAAGTGACGTGCATAGATAAACACATGAGTATCGATAAATCTGAATCATAAACATGCATTGAAAACCGTGTCGTGAGCACAAGCATACAGGAGCAAGTAGATATAAAGCAAGTAATATCAAGTAGGGAATAATCATGATATGATAAGATAGCAAGAGACAAGTGGAATAGAATACAAGTGGAAAGGCAGGATGTAAACCATTATAATATAACAATGGTCATAAACCGGAAATCCAATATAAAACCCGATGAAAGCATACTCGGCAAAGCATACAACAAATACATAGTTGGCATCTTTTATTATTATTATTATTATTATATGTCTTACCCAGATGTCTAGATATGTGAACTAGCGTCCCAGCACACATATATCCACATCTGAGTAAAGCAAGGTTGTTATTGGAAACCAACATGGGTATCAACGAACAATGTTTACAATGGGTCCCGTGCATACCCGGACCACGGCCCAGGATGTTACGTTGCTGGAGAACGGAACCTACTGTAAGGCGATCAGGAGGGTCTTATAGAATGCCTTTATCAAGATGGTACCAGGAAGGAGGGAGCCAGCACTCTCCTCGGTCACCTGGAGGCCTTCAGGTCAGACCGGAAGTTTTAGTTGCACAACATACCTAGTATCACTGTAAACACAAACATATATTGATAGCTGCAAGTTTCCCCCGACCTGATGTAAGTTGTCTCATTTTATGACTTATTAGATAATTATCAGATTCTGAGAATGAGCAAGAACAAGCCAGGAATGTCAAGAGTACAAGTATATCAGGAGTACAGTTTGTACTATAATGTATCAAGATGTAAACAAGATGTCTGGTCATCATTCCGTTATCGTGATAATTATAAGAGTCAAGTATATCATGCCGGGTGTCAAGTGATAGCATAACAAGAGGGTAATATTAGGCAGGTGATAAGTCATGTCATAACAGGGAGCGATTGTCAAGTAGTAGCATGTCGGATGTCAGGTGATAACATATCAGTTGTCAAGTGATACAGACAGGTGTTAGAATTAGCATGCAACTGACAGGTATTAAGTAATAGCATGCAAAGTGTTAACATATCAAGTATTTACATGACATGTGATAGAATAATAGCTGAGCACAATCAAGCGAAGCTGAGCAAGCTGGAGGTATGGATAGCAAACAGTGTTTAACACTGGAGCGCCTGGTGAGGTTACGGGGACGACTCGGCTTAAAGTACGAGTAAAAAATCCAGCAGCATATCGCTTAGACGAATCTAGTGATAAAGCGTTGAGCGCTAAGCATGCCTACCAGGCGGAGCTGAAAGACCTGACGGTTTGAACGCACTTCTCTTTCGGGATAGCGGGCGAGAGCCCGGAGGCTAAAGTAGGCTCGGGGTCTAAGCGCACTCTCAGTAGCTACCACGAAACCCGGGTACAGGTATACAACCAATTGGATGGCCAGACGGGAGTTGGCAGAAACCCAGAGTTGGTACAAGAGTACCTGCGAAGTTAGTACTATGCAAGCATGTTATATCATCATAATAGCTAATCTACCGTAGAGTAGTGAAGCCTGAAGGCTGAATGGAGAGCCCAAAAGCTGAAGGGCCCGGAGGCCAAGTATGAAGCCCGGAGACAAACGATCACGAAGGGTCGGCCATACATGGTATAAGGTATATCACAGACATGATATATGTACAAGAAGTAAACTATCCTAATACAAGCAGTCAACACAGAGCAATACATGTCCGGTCACTGGCACTCGGCCACATACAAATACAGGGACACAGCCCAATACAAAATAATAATAAATTTATAATAAATAACATGTCGAACCGATGAAGCGGGGAAAACCAAATGGAGGCGAGGACACTCGCCTAAATCTCTGAAAACGCCGAAACTCCGGGAACTCGCGCATGCGCCAAAAATAACATAATAAAAATATATATATAATTATTTAGAGAGAGAAAGGGAAGAGGAGAGAGAAAAGTTAGAGAGAAATAGAGAGCTAGAGAGAAAAACCTAGCAAGAGAAAAAGATTTTTAGAGAGAGAAAATCTTAGAGAGAGAAAGAGGGAGATTTAGAGAGAGAAAGAGATTAGAGAGAATTTGGAGAGAGAGAATTTGGGGGGAGAGAGAGTGTTTTTCATTGATTTGCAAAGGGGAAAACTTACAAAAAAGGGTCGAGGAGCTAAATTACAAGTAACACAAAAGATTACAAGTAGATCTCCTTTGAGATTCTGGAGAAGTGTGTCAATAGGAGTCTGGTCAGCTCGCGACCACTTTGTCCCTTTGACGATGCGAGCGATAAGATTCCCTTCTCGCCTGGTTCGGGGAATCAGAGAACAGAAGGTTGGTAGAACCATCTTGTTTCTTCTCAAAAAAACCGTCTTCGCTTAGGAATTCCTTCTCGCTTGGTTCCAGAAATTCCTTGAGAGGAAGGAAGGTATTAGGGTATCAGCACCCTGATTAGAGAAGCAGTTCTCTAAAGTCTCTGAATTCTTAGAAGCAAGAGACTAGATCTCTGTTTGTGCACGGTGCGTCCTCTCGAGAAGTCTGCCGTCTCTCTGGAGCGTATCGCCTGTGTCCTCTCCTTGTGCCCTTGGTGGGCTATTTATAGGGAGAGCAGGGGTATAATTATCCCTTGAAAACAGATTGAATCAAATCTGTTTAAATCTAGAAAGTAGCCTTGCTGCGAGGCTAGGATCAGCTTCTGCGAAGCTAGAAATAGCAGGTCGGTTGATCCTCTTGATCTTTTTGATCCTTTCCATATAGTTGGAAGATTTCCCCTGATCCTCCTACTCGTTTTAGGTGAGTGATTAGTCGCTAATGTTGCATATTAAATATCATATTTCCATACTTATTTTAGAATAAAAGCCTGCATTGTCCTAATTAAATGCTAATTTTATTTGCAGGCCCATTCTTCAAGGAGATGAAGAGAAATGAGCCCAAAGCCCACCAAAATTCTGAATTAAATCAGAATTAATTCACACTCACTAAATCAGGGAAAAATCAAGAGGTTGAAAACTGGTTGAGAAGAATCCTCTCAGAATCGATCGGTTAAAGCAAAGATCAAGGGATGAGATGAAGCAGTTTGATTCAGATTCTGACTGGATACATTTTAGTATTCGAATCATAACTTTTGCTACAGAATCTCAATTCTGATGATTCAAGATGATCCAGAAAGCAGACTGACAGAGCTATAACTCTTATGTTGATTATTATTTCTAATTCTATCAGTTGTTAAGTGATATTCAGCAATCAACAAGCCACAAACAGCAGATCAGAACTGAATATCCACCTCTACCCCCCCTCCATTTCCTATAAAATACCTGCACTCAAAGGCAAAAGGGAGGAGAAGGCAGATTAGGATTTTAGACTAGTTTTTCTATTTTGTAGTTTAGTTTTTACTTTTATGTAACTTGTATGTAACTTAGGGTAGAAGAAGATTCATGTAAGTAAGAGAGAGGGACTGATGTTGAGAGTGACACCGACGATGTACCCTACTCCTTTCTTTCATTGTCTCAGCAAGTAATAAAGATAAAGGCTTTGTTTGTTTTCTATTCTGCTTTACTTTACATTTGTTTTGCTTTTCGTTTTCCTCTTCTACTTCACCTTGGTTTTATGTGTTTGAGTCTACAAGTGAACTCCAAGGCAAGTACATCGATGCTACGTGAGAGCCAGCGATAGTTCATGAAAGACGTTCTCCTCTTCCAGCTCGCATCACTTCGTTCTTCTTATGCTTGACGATATAATGTGCACGGGGACCGAGCTCGAGTTTATGATCTATACGTTGAACGCCTCCGAAGCAAAAAGGTAGAACTTGCAAAAAGGTTTCCAAATAAGTCATCACCAACTAGGTAAGTAATTCTTAACTTTCTTTCTTTTCTTTTATCGCTATAGTATAGATCGCCAACACGATTTCTTTCACCACTTCTTCCCAATCGTTTTCACTCTTTCTTTTTCACTTCATTGTACATTGTCGCTTTCTTTTGCTTTCTGAAATTTCTCCACTTTCTATTCTACTACACCACTTTCTTCTTAACTTTAATATAACTTTCTTTTTCACTTTCATAACTTTAAAAACAGAGAAGAACTTTCGTTTGTTGTTATAAAGATTTCAATATAAAGAACTGTAACGCTTCCATCGCAAACCCTCCTTGTGGATCACGACCCGCATTAGCCACTTGCTATAGCGGAAGTATTGAGCACTTGCACGTTTTTATTATAAGATCTGAAAATCCGTATTTTTTGTGCAGGTTTTTGCCTCAATCAAAATTTGGCGCCGTTGCCGGGGAGGGTAAAACGGTTTTTATTGAAATCTGAATTTTTATTGCAAATTTTTGAGAACTAAAACGAATTTTCTTCTCTGTTGCAGGTTATAGGTTGAAGAAAACAGGAACTTTGCATTGCAGTGACATATAAGTGGACCTGGGCCTCTGCTCTCGAAAGCAGAGACCAGGATCCCTCCAAATTGCCGCAAAATCCTGGCTTTTGCCGCAAATTTGCGGCAATAAGGAGTGAACTACTGATCATTTTTCTGCAGGGTCTCTGATTCTGTAAAATACTTCTGCTGCATTACTTAATTCCCTGTAATATTCACCCTATACCTGCTTAATAAAGTCAACAGTAAAAAATTGGTTGTAATCGTTAAAAGTTGATTAGACATTTGCATTTCTAGGCACGTGTCTTTTCAATTCATTTACTTGTACTGTTGAAGAGTGCTGGAGGCAAGGTACGTTTTGCATTGCATGTAGACTAGGAATCAACTCTTGCTTGATTTTCATGCTTTGAGTGTATCCTAGTTATATTTCTTGTAGACTTGCACAATTCAATTTTAAGGGCATACCCGTAAATAAGATAAGGTGGGGATTTTATCACCCTTTCTTTAGCCCGCAAATCATTTTCCCAGCACTCACTAACCCAAGCCTAATTTAATAAAAAGTAGACGTTGACCCTAGGGACATCTCGGACTCATTTAGGAGATTATCCTAAGGGGGAAAAATGTTGGAATCTAACTCCTGCAAAATCAGTGTCTAGGAAAGGGATTGAGGGCCGAAAGCCCGAAGGTTGGTGGTTATTTAATTAAGGAACGTCTTTGACGGAAAACCTCCCACCAACCTTGCCCTGACCTGGCTGATTAGCTTGTGGTTAAAGTCTACATTAGACCTCCCGTGGATAGTCTAACCAGTTAGGAGTCGTCTAGGTCCTAAGTCTACCCTAACTTAGGCTAGAATTTTTTCTTTTTTTTTGTTTGTTTATTTGTTTGTTTTTCTTTGTTTGTATTTTATTGTGTGATATGGACTATAATAATAATTTTTTCAACTACAATAATAATCCATATTACACACCGACTTCATTTTTGGATATTACCAACCCGGCATATCATAACTTTGACCAACCTAGTGTGCCGGATTGGTCTTATCCGAATCAATATGACCCATACCACCCATCTAATAACTATAATTTCCATAATGATTTCAACTCTTCACCGAGTCAGTGGGGATTCACCTCCCCCGAGCATAATTTCCAACCACCTTGCCCTCCTTCTCCACCCAGTCCACATTATGTTCAAGATTCATACTCAGTTTCACCCGTCCAAAATAGGAAACCATCAATTTTGGAACGGAGTATGCGTGAGTCCAAATACAAATCCCAAAATCTGATGGACTCACAATTTCAATACCACTTCCAAGACAACTCTTCATCTTTTCATCAAAACAATGAACCCATCAATTATGAAAAGATGCTAGAAGCCATGACTCATGCTCAAAATGCTAAAATCGTGACATAGATATGATGGTCGAATCTCTACGTTCCCACCGTCCTGATGTTACTTACCATTCTGTTAGAGCCAAAGAGTCATGTTTTTTTGGAAATCAAGATTCTATTCAGAACAACCATTTGAACTTACCCAAACTCCAAATTTTGAAAAGATATTGATAGTTTGGCTAGTTTTCCTTTCCCTGAAATAGAACTTGAAATGATTATGACCCTGAACCCCAACTTAGTGATTCAATTCCATTTCCTGATTCGATTATGACTCCGGTATCTTCACCTGATTTCGATCTTTTCCCGAGTCAACATTGGATCCTGTACCAATTCATAATGAAATTGAATCACCCATATTTGAGGATCATGTTGAACTTGACCAACTTTACAATTTTGAAAATCCCATGGATAAATTGGCAAGTTCTCCATTTTTTGATATTGAACTCAATGAGATATGTGACCTAGATTCTCACATCTGTGATCCAGTTCAACATTCTGAATCAATATTGACTCCTGTTTTGTTACCAACTTGTGTAATATTTTAGAGTCAGTTTTGATTCCTCCACCTATCATTCCTGAACTGGAATCACCCATATTAGGTCACATTCCATTGTTGGAAAATACATGTGGACTGGAGTTTCAACTTCTTGACTTGGACCCAATTCCTGAACCCCGTTTTGACTCCTGAACCTTTACTTGACTTAAGTCACCTTCCTGAGTCGGTATTAGTTCCTGTCCTTCCTGAGTCCAAGTCAACTGTTCTATCATTTCATACTCCATTCTGGGACGAGGTGGTTGACAAATTTGACTCCGAAATTAGTTATGGAATATGGAAATTAGATGGGGTCAAATATTTAATAAAAATCCTTCATGGATATATATTTTTAATGGGTTATATTAAAGATAGTGCTGGTGGGTTCCTCCGAGACCCAAGAAAAGTTGATTGGGCCATGTTTCGTGGACCAATCAGACCACCACCGGAATCACCACCTTAAGGTAACCCATTTTCCTTCCCTGTCGTCTTTTTCATGCATCTATGCATTAATTCATATATTGAGGACAATGCATGAGATAGGTGTGGGGGAGGGTCTAACATAACTTTTCTTTTTCATTAAAATAAAAAAAATTAACATTTTTCTTTACTTTTAAAAACTTTTTAAAAATAAAAACAATATTTTGACTTATTTTGTAAGAAATTACGTTAATTTTAAGGAATAGGAAAATCCAAATTAGGATTTCCTATACTTGGTCAAAATAATTTATTTGTTTGATTTTTAGAGTTAGGAAGATAATTTATCAAAGTAATTTGGTCTTGATCTTTACCTTGATGAAATATGCACACTTCATACACTTACACACTTAGGGTTCAAAAACAAAGATTCTTATGCCTATAAAAAAAAGAAAAAGAAACAAGTCTAATTATTGAATAGCTAGGTGCTTTGGCCTAAGCAAGCCTTAGTATTTATGCGAAAAATGATTAGACAAGTTATATATATAAAAAAAAGAATATATATACAAACAAGTCTAATTATTGATTAGCTAGGTGCTTTGGCCTAAGCAAGCCTTAGTATTTATGCGAAAGATGATTAGATAATTTTGAAAGAAAAATCCTCTGATTAAGCTGGGTATTTGTGCCTAATAACATAAGTATTCACGCCTAAAAGAGGTTCATATAATAAAATCCTTAGTTTTGTGGCCTTGTTTGCTCGAGTCCTTAAGTCCTAAGGGTGTCTTCTCACCTGGTGCCCTAAGACCGTCTGGTTTGGGAGTCATCGATTAGAGGCTCGTTACATGGGCAGATTAGAAAGCCTAAACTAAGGAATAATACCACCAAAAAAAAAATATATGTATATAAATAAATAAGGCATAAGAGTTAGAGTTAATGAACCCTTAGTCAAAATTTTCACAGTCACAAGTGCATATGACTTAGGGTAAGTAATAGACTAGATGAGAAGTACAATTTGACTCCTTACTTTAATTTGATAACAAATTTTTGAATAGAGACTAAGTTTAGGAATGAAAAATTAAGTTTTCCTATAACTTATAGATGCTTAGATCTTACAATTATATGCCAAATATTTTTCTCTTTCAAAATGCTTTTCGAAAATACTAACTCTTTTGTTTCCCTTTCTTTATGGATTTTGTGGGTGTAATCTGCTGAAAACCCTCACGAGACAAAACTCGTCCTCTAGGGAAACCTAGAGGTTTAACGGCTTGTTGCACATGCTCAGTGCAATCGCGCGACCTGGGAAAGTGGTATAATAATCCTTAGTATAGTTTAGTTGTTTTGCTCGAGGACGAGCAAAAGATAGGTATGGGGGTGTGATTAGTCGCTAATGTTGCATATTAAATATCATATTTCCATACTTATTTTAGAATAAAAGCCTGCATTGTCCTAATTAAATGCTAATTTTATTTGCAGGCCCATTCTTCAAGGAGATGAAGAGAATGAGCCCAAAGCCCACCAAAATTTTGAATTAAATCAGAATTAATTCACACTCACTAAATCAGGGAAAAATCAAGAGGTTGAAACTGGTTGAGAAGAATCCTCTCAGAATCGATCGGTTAAAGCAAAGATCAAGGGATGAGATGAAGCAAGTTTGATTCAGATTCTGACTGGATACATTTTAGTATTCGAATCATAACTTTTGCTACAGAATCTCAATTCTGATGATTCAAGATGATCCAGAAAGCAGACTGACAGAGCTATAACTCTTATGTTGATTATTATTTCTAATTCTGTCAGTTGTTAAATGATATTCAGCAATCAACAAGCCAACAAACAGCAGATCAGAACTGAATATCCACCTCTACCCCTCCATTTCTCCTATAAATACCTGCACTCAAAGGCAAAAGGGAGGAGAAGGCAGATTAGGATTTTAGACTAGTTTTTCTATTTTGTAGTTTAGTTTTACTTTTATGTAACTTGTATGTAACTTAGGGTAGAAGAAGATTCATGTAAGTAAGAGAGCGGGACTGATGTTGAGAGTGACACCGACGATGTACCCTACTCCTTTCTTTCATTGTCCTCAGCAAGTAATAAAGGTAAAGGCTTTGTTTGTTTTCTATTCTGCTTTACTTTACATTTGTTTTGCTTTTCGTTTTCCTCTTCTACTTCACCTTGGTTTTATGTGTTGAGTCTACAAGTGAACTCCAAGGCAAGTACATTGATGCTACGTGAGAGCCAGCGATAGTTCATGAAGAGACGTTCTCCTCTTCCAAGCTCGCATCACTTCGTTCTTCTTATGCTTGACGATATAATGTGCACGGGGACCGAGCTCGAGTTTATGATCTATACGTTGAACGCCTCCGAAGCAAAAAGGTAGAACTTGCAAAAAGGTTTCCAAATAAGTCATCACCAAACTAGGTAAGTAATTCTTAACTTTCTTTCTTTTCTTTTATCGCTATAGTATAGATCGCCAACACGATTTCTTTCACCACTTCTTCCCAATCGTTTTCACTCTTTCTTTTTCACTTCATTGTACATTGTCGCTTTCTTTTGCTTTCTGAAATTTCTCCACTTTCTATTCTACCACTTTCTTCTTAACTTTAATATAAACTTTCTTTTTCACTTTCATAACTTTAAAAACAGAGAAGAACTTTCGTTTGTTGTTATAAAGATTTCAATATAAAGAACTGTAACGCTTCCATCGCAAACCCTCCTTGTGGATCACGACCCGCATTAGCCACTTGCTATAGCGGAAGTATTGAGCACTTGCACGTTTTTATTATAAGATCTGAAAATCCGTATTTTTTGTGCAGGTTTTACCTCAATCAGTGAGTCAAGAGATTATGGCAATCAACTGCCAAATTTGATCTCAGATTTAATCTCAATTAGAATTGATCTTAATCCTGATTAGGTTTGATCTCATCTGGAGATTTAATTGGTTAAAGGTTGACCATGACGGACCCGCAGCGGCGCTGCCCGCGTCGAGCGCACAGCAGAGCTGGAAGGCGCATGTGGCGAAGTCAGAAAATAGCTCTTTAGCGGAGCTATATATCATCTGTGGCGAAGCTACCGAACATCCTTCTGCCGGGTTGCGTGTGACTTCAAGCGAAGCTAACTTTTTGCGGAGTTAACAGAGTACTTCAGGTGAAGCTATAAGTTAGCTTCCTGGCGGAGCTGTGAATGGCTTCAAGGCGAAGTTGGATGATCTTAGCCTCTCAAGCAAGGCTGTCCCTTTGGGCTCATGTGATGCTAAGTGCTAGCATCTTAGACCTGCTGAGGTCTGTTAGAGACAATCTGGGCTTACTGTCTGATCAGTAGAGTCCAAGTTGCTTCCTTGTCCCTCGGAGGTGGGTGAAAACTGGTCGTTAGCTTATCTGTTGCTTGTCTTTTGTAAATGTCAACAAGTACAGAACTGGTCGTCAGCTTGTCTATCGCTTGTCTTTTGTAAATGTCAACAAGTTTAGACATTGTTCAGGCCAGTCAGAATCTTGTCTTTTTAGAGTGTCAACAAGACCCCCTTCAAAGTTTTCAAAGTCTGCAATGGCTCAGACTTCGAAATATTTTGAATTGCTTTGATCGGTGGTATGTGAAATACGAATGTCGCCATGGTGTTGAGTTCAGCTTTGCTTTCAATCCTGCTTTGGGATAGATTCGCCAAAGAATCATATAGATTTGCGACTCTGGGTAGCTTCGCGTCTGGGTAGCTTCGCATCTGGGTAGCTTCACGTCTGAGTCTCGCGGAATAAGTTCGCTTTGGAATGTTGTTCCTTTCCCGAGGTCAACTGCTTTCGGCCAATCACGAGAAGGATTGCTCCTTCTTCGAGGTTATAATAATCTCTCTTGTATTAATCAAGGGAGATCGTTCCTCCTTTGTGCGCTTCTGAGGGAGAATATTCCCTTTCTCAAGGCTTAATAAATGCCTTTAATATGCTCGCGCTTTCATGCTTGAAGCGGCAGCGCTCAGGCCATGAGGCCTATAAATAGGACACCTGAGGTCCTCTGAAGAGAAGTGGTCTGCTCTTCTCTTCTCTTCTCTTGGTTATTAGGAGAGATATACTCAGATCTCTGAACTAGTGGGGATGCCCCATTCTGGTCATTACCCGGCCAAGGACCGGTAGTCTCGGTCATCCTGAGACTTCACCATAGATTGATCACTTTTAGGGAGTTTAACTCCCTTAATTAGCTTTAACAGCTACCTCAGGGATTGATTTCTCTTGTCCTTTGTTTGTATTGGACTGATTTGCAGAGAAGGGCTTTAGCCCAGCTTCCCAGCGAAGCTATCTTTTGAACAAAGGAAAATCATTGCATGTTTGTTAAGTTCGCCATTTAGGCAAAACTTGGGACTTAGTCTCTCCAAGGTTGAGCCAGTCTTGCCATATAGGTGGGGTCAAGACTGCGTCCCTCGGGTCAGTCTAGCTTAGCCATATAGGCGAGGCTAGGACTTGGCTTATGCTGAGCTAACCCATCATCACTGTGCAAGCGAGGCTATCCTCTGCTTAACTGAAATCAATCCTTAACTGAATCGGATATAAATTGCTTCGCCCCAAAGAATTTGACTTAGCGTTTTTGCAGCTTTTCCTTTGACTTACTGGTGACTTGTTTCAGTTTGCATCACAGTGAGCTATGTTCGCCAATCTTGTGACTTGATGAAAGAGACCAGAAAGTTGCCTCTTCCTTTTCCAGTCGAAACTTAATCCTAAGCAGGATGAACAAACTGGGGCAGCTGATGTGTGTTCCCAGAAGAGGTTGGCAGTCGCTTATCCGCGATGATCCACTTCGAGGCGAGGCTGTAGCCGCTTATCCGAGATGATCCACTTCGGAAAAGCGGACGTCACCTGTAAGATCTCGGATCCTTCCATTGCCACTTTTTCATCAAAGAAGATCCAACCTGCTGGTGGCGATCAGTTCTTCGAAAGATCCAACTTCCTTTGACAATTTAAGGAGATCCAGCTTCCTGGTGGCACCATCTGTCCTGGTGGTACCATCTGCCATTATGCGAAGGATTACGGCCTTGTGCAGAGGAAGGCCTTTCGTGTCCAGTTGGTTTGGCTTGGAAGTATATAGGACCACTTATATGCCTTTTGAGCAAATGATTCTGTTGTATGAAACACAACCATGATGTAACAGTATCAATGTACCTTCCCTTTTAAATCAATAAAAGTTCAGTTTCTGCTCATCCTTCACTTTGATTGTCCGGCGGAGCTAGACTTCATACGAAGTTAAAGACAAAATCCTTCTGAATCATAAACGAGCTTCTAGCGAAGCTAGCATGAATTTCCGCAAAGTTCGGACTATGCTTTTAGTGGAGCTGCTAGGGCAGCTTTTCGGTGAAGTTATCGATACGTCGCGCTAAGTCAGCACTTGACTTATGGCGGAGTTAGCCCTTAGTGGGGCTGAATCAGCGCATCTCGGGAAGGCGCTTTAGGCGCCGTTTTAATTAATTTGAAACGACAGTCTGTGCTCTTTTCGAGGCATCGTTTCAGGCGATCATCGGCCTATAAAAGCCCGATCGGGCTGAGAGAGAAGTCATCACTTCTCTTTGAATTTTCTAGAGCATTTGACTCTTCTTCTTTTTCTTCTTCTTCGTTCAAGAGTTCAAGACTTCCACAGTTCTTCAATGGCTCCAAGAGACGAGCGGGAAAAGAGGTCGCAACCTCTGCAACGGAGGGTCCTTCTCCTCCTCCGGTCATCGAACGACCAATCGCCGGTAGGGATTTTTCCCTTTGATCAGAGATTGCCATCTCTCTCTTAAAGCTAATTTCTGGTTGTCTTTAAAAGAATCCAGGATGATCAATCATGATCTTGTGATTTTAGGGAGTTCAATTCCCTGAATTTTCTTTGATTTCTTGATCGGGAATCCAAAAACTGAAGAGTTCTTCTTTAAGCTTCCAAGCGAAGTGATTGGTCGCTAATGTTGCATATTTAATATCATATTTCCATACTTATTATAGATAAATTTGCATTATTCTAATTAAATGCTTAATTTATTTGCAGGCCCATTCCTTTAGGAGATGAAGAGAAATGAGCCCAAAAGCCCCACCAAAATTCTGAGTTAAATCAGAATTCATTCGAGCTCAGTAAATTAGGGCAAAATCAAGAGGTTGAAAACCGGTGAGAAGAATCCTCTCAGAATCGATCAGTTAAAGCCAAGAATCAAAGGCCATTTCGTCACAATCCTGACTCAAACGAGAAAACCAACTGAAGATAAAAGCAGAACGTGAAACCGGGGGACCAACCACAGGGTGTGGCCACCTGGCCACACCCTGGCCGCGGAAACGCGGCCAAAGCCGCATTTCTGCGGCTTGGTTGTGGAGTTAGGGGAGCGTTGCTCCCCCAATCTTCCCGGGATCTTACCTGTTAGGATTTTGCCTATAAATACAGGTTTCAGCTGAGCAAAACGGGACGACCCCCATGCAGAGATAGGATTTAGACTAGTTTTCCATTTTTTAGTTTAGGTTTTTTGTTTTCTTTTCATGTAATTTTTAGTTTTCATTTATGTAAGTCAGAGGAGATCAGACTTTCATCGAAGAACTCAAGAATGAAGCTTAAGCTGAGAGTGACACTGGTGTAAGGTTTCTTTCTTTTCTTTGATCGTTATGAAATCGAATCTATGTTCTTTCTTTATATGTACTTCTTTTTAGTTTTCTTCTTCTTCTCTTTTCTACTTCACTTTTCTTTTGGTACAATTGTCTTCCAAGTGAGTCTAAAAGCATCGAAGAGCCTGCCTTTGCGAGTGCCACCGATAGCTCATGACGATGGAATTGAGTCTCTCTCTGTATCATTTCATGCTTGAGTTGTCTTGATGATGTAATGTGGAAGAAACCAATAATCAACTCTTATGGGCTATGCGCTGATTACCTCCAATTCAAGGTAACATCGTAGCTGAAGATTCAAGGTAAGCTTTTGG